>OY293413.1:11839799-12077299 GCA_958502065.1 Chrysolina americana
TGAGGTAAATAATTCCACTCACTTGTTACAACTATATGTATAGGGTCGAGAACAAATAACTTTGTTGCAGTGAAAGTAATTCCAAACTCTGTATCATTTTCTCCAGTTGATGATACAGTGGAAAATTATTGAATCTCTATTGTTTGATAATCAGAAAGTGTATTGTTTGGGAAAAAAAAATTTGAGTTTCTGAAAAATATATCGTTCTGTACTTATTGGAATCATATTGCCTTTCAGCTTGGAAACATGTTCTTATTCTTTAGTTATGTTAGTCTAATCAATTTTTGAGACGTCACGAATTCGATAAAACTCAAACAAATATTCATCAACAAAATTGTCATAATGAATCAATTTATTTGTTTGAAAAAGCGGTGTTGGGCGCATGTGGTGTCACTTAATGAGATCAAAAATAGTTTTCTCCTTCACCACACTTTTTATTTCGTTAACCAAGTTAACTTCATCAGTAGGATTACTAAAATCAATTCAGTAATCCTAATTACTACCAATTACTGGTGTGGTGAAGGGGAAAACTATTTTTGTTCTCTATATATTTGTTACTGAAACTGAAATCATTAAAAACTTGTAGTATGAGATTTTTTTGCACACGATTTTGATCAGACTTCATTACCAAATAAAAGTTACAAATGTCATCACAATATAACTAACAATGGCAATTTTATTGGGCAGTTTATTCGCGAGAATGGGAAGTTCAGAGTTTTATAGTCTGATCATTACTTCTACCGAAGAAGTGATGTTCGGAACCCTCACGACTGATCAACAACAGCTTTCAACTGTTTTAATTTCATCCGTTCCATCACGAAGTTTTTTTATTATCTGAAATAAAATATCCCGCTCCCCATAAAAGTTATTTCTCCATTCAGCAACGTTGTACGGAAAGAACTTATTCAAATCACAAAGACTTTATCTCCAAGATATATTGTGGTAAATTTTTCAGAGTTGGGAACGTGATTTGAAAGATTCATAGAGTAATGCATAATGCTACATAGTGTGATTATGTTGAGATACCCACAAAGATATATAGTTTTCTATGGAAATGAGAATGCATTATCTACTATTTCTTTCGAATTTTCTGCCGAAAATCAATGCTGGTGTAACTTTAGCACGATTTAATTTTCAATGGTGATTTCTTGGAAAGCTCAGTAACTAGTAATAGAAGCAAATGATACATTACAATATCAGCTGCAGGTCAAATCATATATCAGAACAAATCAGAGAGTACTTCAATGTCAGAAGATACAAAAATCAGGAATATATCATCCCAACTAGAGAAAGTTTTATTCTTCGATTCAGCAAAGATTTCCTTGATTTTTTTCGAATATCAGTTGGTATGAGAAAGAAAGTTTCATGCCATGCACCCCAATTTCAGCGAGGTAGGCTCTTTTCTGACAAAGTATTTTTGCAGGTCCTCTGCTAGTGAACAATATAACGTACCAATTCAATTCATCTGAGCTCGATTGTGTTTACACAGTAGAAACATTGTTTTTCTCTACAGTCATTTATAATTTTCTGTTTTTATGGTTTGGCATTTCTTATTGTCTTTCTGTAAGTATTTCTTCATTCATTACAGAAGGTTATGGAATTCACGTTATCATTCCTTATTTGTTCTCTAATCTGGAGCACGGTGCGCATAGCCTCTCACATCATCCTCGAATGCGACGCGCTGCACAACATGCGCTACAGAATATTCGGACAGACCAACCTAAAAATAGGAATAAATCCGCAACACCTAGTGAATGAAGTATAGAACCTGGTAAAAGACATAGGCCTATTTAACTAAGAACCACTGACGACAGAATAATACAATAGACCCCAGTAGGTCTCAATGTTAAGGGTCACCCTCACTGGTGAACCCTGTATCTGGTCCGTCAGCTTCAAACCAATCAAACAGGACACCACAAACTCAAACAGTATCCAAACTTCCACGATAGAAAGATGTACAATGATAAAATTAAAGCTGTATTCCAAACAGGAAACTAAAACTCCTACAAAAGGATCCAACTTCACCGATAGAAAAAAAAATGTACACTACTGTTTACTCATAGCAAACCAGCACATCTCTACGGTCTTCGAAAAATCCATAAGTCATACTTACTATCAAGACCAATTACCAGCTCCCGGAACTCACCCATTATCTAGCAAAATACCTCTTGCTTATACGACAACCCTTGTAGGGTACTAGCAGTTCATTCGTCAAGAAATCGAAACATTTCTTGGACACTATCAAAGAGTTGGACCTGAAGATCATTTCATCACATTTGCCGTGAAGAGCCTTCACACCAATGTCCCCATAGAAGAATCCATTACCATCGTCAAGAAAAAACAGGAAGAAGACATTCTCTCTCACAAAAGAACTGCCCACCCGTACATATTGAATTCACTCATACAGGAAAAAGACCGTTTTCCCCAGTAATTGCCAACATATCCTTGGAAGGGTTTGGGAAATTGGCTACGAGAGAGGCAGGACACAAACCAAAATTATGGCTAAGATATGTGGATAACACCTTCATCATGAGTCACCACGAAGTTGAACATCTTGAGGACTTCCTCTCAAGGATAAATGAAATGAGGAACTCTGATAGTCTGAGAAAATCTTAGGAGAAGTACAGAAACAACTTGAAAGGGCCAAGACTATCGAAGAACGACCATAAAATCCATTTATCATCCTTCAATACCTCAGAGGTTCTCTGAAAGAATCGTAAACAAGTACAACATTGAAAGCTGCTTTCAATCCGGCAGTACCTTACAGGGCTTCCTCACCCAGACAAAACCAGAAAGTACAGCAGAATCTAGCGAAAACTGCATTTACGAAGTCCCATGAGAATGTAGAGAGTCTTGCATAGGAGGGACCCGCAAGAACAACCGAACACAAGAAGTGACTCAACGAGGGGAGAAATCTAAATCGGAAACTGCCTGGACTGTGCACCATCAAATTATTTTGGAAGAGGTTCGTGTTTTTTATAGAGAGGAACATTGGTTCAAACGAAAATCCATAGAAACCGCATAGACCACTTTGAAGGAAAGAAAAAGTGCGAAATTAGACGCGCCATAATACCGTCATAATTACACCACATTAAAACTCCTATAGAAGACTTCGTAACATCTATACTGAAGACGGCTGCAGATATAAGCAATTGAAACGTGAAAAAGTGAAAGAAGTCAAACATATTTCAACCCATTGAGACGATGGAAGTCCGAAACCTAATTAATCAGGTATATAGTACGTCTACAACTTTCAGACGAAAGTGACGTAGCAACTTCACCCCATCCAAGAAGTGTATATTGGATTCTGGAGTTGACTTCAAAAATTCAAACTCGTATACCATACTCATGTATTCGAGACACTGTTTCGTACGTATCCCATTTCAAAAAACTTTCAATTATTGTAACGCCTAGATCATTATTGTCGGTTTTTCCACTTTTTCCACAAATTTATTATCAATTATTACATCACTCGTCATGTTGATATGATGTGAAGTTTATAAATTTATTTTCTTTGAAGATTGAATTCAGTATTTTACGACTGAGTGTTTCCATGAATTCTTACCAGGGTGTGTTTTTATATACTATCACCGTGACTGCTGCAAAGCTAATAATTGTACCACTATCGTGTGGGTGAGGAGATCATTTGAATATATAGAGAACAGCAGTGGACTCAGTACTGTGCCTTGGAGTACTCAATACTCGATCGATTACTCTATACTCCATTTATCTTTGATAATAACTCGTTGTCAAAATGATGAAAATTTTATTCTGTGAATAGAAAAATTTGAATTATTAATTTTCAGCTATTACCATGTATCAATATTTCAAATCAATTACACCTCGAGTCCATTTGTCTTCTTCCTCTAACCATCAAAACCAATGAACTTGAACAAGAAATAAAAACAAAATGAACAACTGACCTGTAATAATCGTAGCAATTCCCAGTGAAGCCGCAATCCATCATGGTGCAGGAATTCGGTCTGACAGCCTCAGTGGATATTTCATACGTGATGTTGAATCCGTAAACGTCCAGGAAATTATCCAGGACCCTCAAGTGGGCACTGTCTGCAGTGATTAACTTGAGACGGATCACCAAGAAACTCTGGAAGGTCTGCACCCACCGCACTTTGCTGATGTTGGTCTCGTTCACGCGATGTATGATTTGCGGATTGATCTTGTAATCGCTGCCGTACAGTTGGTATTCGGTGAATGTGAGGCCCTCGAATACGAACAACTGGGTCAGATAGACGATTATCGAAGTGTTGGGTGCCCACACGTGTTGAGCGTCGATGACCCATTCGCAGTTCAAAGGGACGCTGAAGGGCCCTGCAAGGACAATAAAGAACGAAAGTTTCGCAACGAAGAACTAACGAGATTTGGATAAAATTGGGGTTACGAGAAAGATATTACTTTCTTAGAGATTTGTTCGACTGTTCGAATTCTCATTATCGTCGAACTTTATTCTCTCTTCGACTCGGTCAATGATAATCAACTTCGAGTAGAAATTAATGAGGACAAGGCTTTTGAGGGTCACTGTCGAAAAAATATGAGTGATGCTTTATTATTCTTCCAAACATTTGATAGCGTGCAAGGATATATTCTTTATTGAATTTCAGAGGTTTGATACTATATCTATCGAAATGATTTGCCAAGAAGAGAAAGCAATGTAGGTACTAACTATACATGATAATGTTATATCAGACATCAAATCAATCAGTGATCACATTCTTCAAGGATCTATTTTAGAACCCTCATTATTTATTGAATATTCAAACGATCAACTACCCTATATGTACCAGTTTGATACTTTACTCTATTCTGATGATCCCATTATCCTAACAATGAACGAGTATTATTACATTCTATGAATAGCTGACACAAAAGTTCAGAATGAAAGTTAAAGTAGTTATTATGAATTGAATACAAATATATTCATTAATTGGTTCAAAGAATACAAACAGGCTGAAAGGATACTGAAATATCTACAATATTGCTTCATTTCTCGAATAGAGACATAACTTGTGGTAAGTGAATACCTATTAGTTACCTGAATTTGAGAATTGATAAGTACACAAAAACTGAAGTTCTTAGAATTGCCTGCTTTGGTTCAGTTTGGGTCTACTTACAATACGGGATCATAATGTAGGGTTCAGCAAAATCTTATAGTTAGGTATTTTATTGCTTTTTATTTGCCATCAGAATGAATTTTTGAATAAAAAGCATGTGTAAGGCAAAGGGTGGAATCCCCAATTATTGGCACTGGCAGCGCCAATCTTTTTTGTATTTTTGCCATTGATTTCGGAGAATTTTAATAAAACGCAAAAAATTGGACAAACCTATACTTTAAAATTAATGTATTCGATTATTGTAGGAACTTTGTTTTCATATTTGGGGTACAATGAGATATTTCGAAAATATATATACTACTGTTTCTGTCGATTTCACTGAAATAAAGGGCGTGTCAATGACTGGATCCAAATAAACTTAAATTTCTTTAGTATGCATTGTGGGTCATTGACAACTATCCACTGACACATTTGAAGACCATGGTACCTTATGTGTTCAAGATTATATTACACCTAAGTATTATGAATTCAATGTTCACATATGCTGAAAACTTGAATGAAAATTTCCAAAGAGGATCTGTGTGTGGAATTGATAAAAAAATGGTTATTGAAGCCATCAGGCAACTTAAAATACAAAGTTTCACGAGCATATATACAAATCAGAATCTGCGAGCAAATCAATGAAAAATGTAAAAGAGCCTTATGCAATCATCACCAGTGAGAAAGACCAGTCACTAGTGAATGGGTGTTGAAATGCCAGAAAAGATTTTTCCACGAATACAACACGATATTCAGGCACGTGGAAGGAATTTTGGATACTGGTATGAAGCTACCTTACTAGGTCATCCTAAACTGGTTAATTGAACTTTGAACACCAACTATTAAATGCACCATATATTCTCCTTCTTATAAATAGAGTAGTCTGGACTTTACTACTCGGAGTTCTGAGCTAATTTTTTCAACCTGATATTTATTTTGTTCTAATTTTTAATGGTAGTTGTATTGCGATTGTTTGAAATAATTTTGCTCAATATCACTGTCAAAAAACAATTAAAATTAGACGGTTGCTTTCAAAACGTTAATAATAAGGGGTACTATCATTTTTATATTGAAATAAATCATGTAAATAACTCGAATATGAGATTATTTTTTGTACTTGCGAGGTTTAATGTTTAGTCTACGGCCCGTTATGGAAATTTTTCAAGCATTTAAAAAATATTCGCTTTATATTTGTTGGTCTGAGCTTTTGTTATTTTCTCTATAAGACAAAACATTTGTGCGATTTCAGAGAAACTTATTGAAGTTGTTAATTCGATTGTACTATCACAAGCTGAACCACAAGGGGCAGTTTTTCTGAAGAGCTCATTATATGTAGGAAATTATAAGACGTGCATCCTCACATCCAACACGAATGGGAGTATGAAAGCTGTGCATGTACATTTCCATTTTCATAAGCAAACTGAACCCTTTCATTTTACTATGAATTATTCTGCTTAGGATTACAATTCTTGATACATATTTGATGAAAGCCGACTGCTTTGCATGTTAATTTTTCATTCCCGGCAGTAGGTAGTATCATGAGGGAAATGAGTAATGTACATTGTATCAACTTGAAGAGAATTGATGGACGATTCTAAAACAATTTACGTGTGAAGTTCCTAGAATGAATGTACAGCGATACAGGTTATAGATATAACTATTCATACCTCATTCGTTTATTTTACTTCTATTATTCAGTCAATTGCTACCCCATTTTTACTCAAACACAATCTAGATGAGTAATACTCAAATAGTACTGAAGGTTACATTTTTTCATAATGTAATCCCTCAAATCAAGACGTTGTTGCCATGTAGCAGTTGCTACCCCATTTTTACTCAAACACAATCTAGATGAGTAATACTCAAATAGTACTGAAGGTTACATTTTTTCATAATGTAATCCCTCAAATCAAGACGTTGTTGCCATGTAGCAGTTGCTACCCCATTTTTACTCAAACACAATCTAGATGAGTAATACTCAAATAGTACTGAAGGTTACATTTTTTCATAATGTAATCCCTCAAATCAAGACGTTGTTGCCATGTAGCAGTTGCTACCCCATTTTTACTCAAACACAATCTAGATGAGTAATACTCAAATAGTACTGAAGGTTACATTTTTTCATAATGTAATCCCTCAAATCAAGACGTTGTTGCCATGTAGCAGTTGCTACCCCATTTTTACTCAAACACAATCTAGATGAGTAATACTCAAATAGTACTGAAGGTTACATTTTTTCATAATGTAATCCCTCAAATCAAGACGTTGTTGCCATGTAGCAGTTGCTACCCCATTTTTACTCAAACACAATCTAGATGAGTAATACTCAAATAGTACTGAAGGTTACATTTTTTCATAATGTAATCCCTCAAATCAAGACGTTGTTGCCATGTAGCAGTTGCTACCCCATTTTTACTCAAACACAATCTAGATGAGTAATACTCAAATAGTACTGAAGGTTACATTTTTTCATAATGTAATCCCTCAAATCAAGACGTTGTTGCCATGTAGCAGTTGCTACCCCATTTTTACTCAAACACAATCTAGATGAGTAATACTCAAATAGTACTGAAGGTTACATTTTTTCATAATGTAATCCCTCAAATCAAGACGTTGTTGCCATGTAGCAGTTGCTACCCCATTTTTACTCAAACACAATCTAGATGAGTAATACTCAAATAGTACTGAAGGTTACATTTTTTCATAATGTAATCCCTCAAATCAAGACGTTGTTGCCATGTCGCAATTTTTCAAGGATACAAAAAGCACGTCAGCTAGATTTTGATTTCTGTTGGGTATATTCATGGCAAATATAACCCAAAAATACTCTCTTGGAATATATAACAATAAGAAGGCATGTGAGAACGATAGTATTGCCATCGCCGAACGGAGATTCTGAGTTGTCGATAGCAACAAAACATTTCTGATTGTTTTTGTCTTTGGCTTATTAGAACAATTTTTCGTGAATAAAGGGCAAATTCTAAGTTGATTTGTTTTAAACTATCGTTAGTTTTTATTATTGAGCAATGGTGAAGTATTGTGAAATGTATAAAAGACCATTTGAAACTGAAAATCAAAGTATGTAAGCTACCAGTGTCGTTACTATCGAGAAGGGGAAACCGAATTGGAAAAAAGTTAAATGAATGAATTATGAAAAAACATGTCAATTAGAGCATCAGCTGTTCTCAAAATCCTGTGGAGATTCTTCAATCATAATTTCAGGTCTCTATTCCACATTGGGTTTCCATTATTTCTATTTTATTGAACCTCAATATTTCTGTTGACAACGCACGACACTGCCGGTGAGGGAAGATACTCCTAGGTTATGTTATTTGATTGGAGTATTTTTGACATTCGCACAAAACTTCAGCCATCATAGACGACACTTTTAAATTTTGTAGTTACCTGGGAAATTGGGTGTTGTCAAATTCCCCCGAGAAGCCGTTAGTGTTCCTCCACATCCTCTTCTAGAACCCCCAGCTAAATCCATAGACAACCACATCAAATAGGTAAGAAGTTGGATCCACATTTTATTGATCTTCATCATATTTCTCTCATCGCGTCATCTGAAAACAATATTTATTCCAGTATTTACATTGAACAAAGTATTATAGTGCTAGTATAATTGGTTGGTGATTCGGTGAAAGAAAAATATTAAAAAAGGGCAGGATACATTTCTCATTATCCCGATTGTAATTTGTTAAACTTGCAAACGAAGTCACTTGTATCAGTGAGTACTGAAAAATAATCAGTGTAGAGAACAATGCGATGATTACCATGTAACCTGGATATACATTTCATGCTATGGGTCTCACACAGATACTACGCCATACTTCGGCAATATGTGGTATTGAATAGTGTCTCAGTATGAAGACTCATTGGTGAAAGCTCTCGACCCTTGCATCAGTTGTCGAGAAAAATCCAATTTCCACTCCAAAAACAATGTTTTACCTCATATGAAACCAAGGGTGGATATCCACTACGTTTGTTCACTTTATATAATTTCCTTATAAATCTGTTGAATTTCCATAAACATTTTCTCTTTTTGTTAACAACTTTATAAAAAAGCTGTCTTGTTCGGTAATAAGAGATCCGAAAACTCAGACCAACTGGCTCCTCCATTACAGTCCAGCGATTTTATAATATAGCTCCATCTCGATAATGTTAACTATACCTCTAGCAGAGCCATGAATATAGTTTTTTATCAGACATTTGCCAAGTGTTTGTCCACCAACATAATATCAATTACACAAAATAATTTTAAAGAAAACGTTATCGTACAGCAAACGTTTCACGGGTTTTCTACTGCTGTGTCCGACTGGTGAAAACTTTAGTAGTAGAAATTTTCACTGCTATTACAGTATGTTTGTACTCTGCAGTTGAATGTTGTACAAGTGTATTTTTCTTAGGTTCTAATTGCTATATTTACAGTTGACAATTGTTTTGACGAGAAAGTAAAATTTTAGCCTATTTCGAATCTGCCTCTGTTCCTGTGTTTGATCATTATATTACTATTTGTCGGTTAAATATTTTCTGCTAAAATACAGAATATTAATTTATGGACTTCTCTTAAACATCAAATCCTTCGCCAAATTTCTTGTAGAAAATACACGGGAACGGTTTAATCTTCACAAACTTCATTTTGAATTCACGACATCTAACTCAGTATATTTTTCAAGTGAAAGTATGAATAATTCTAGTCTGAACTTTTGTATATACCTGTACTTATCATTGATAATGTTATTTTCCGGTAGGTAACCAATCCAAAGCAGGTATAACCTTATTAAATGAATTAGTATAATGACATCCGCAAACACGAAAGAATTCTAATTCCAAGAAAATAAATTCCAATCCAAAAGATCGATAAGTGATGTGTTGTAATTTTCAAATTAATTGATTTCTGTTGAAAGAATACGGGGTACCCTTCTCTCTAAGCGTTTCCACCAAGTGGAAAACAAAAGGCAAACATCCGTCAGAAAATAACTACTTCTCTGGCTAATTCCACAACGGACATTGAACTACAACTGACAGATATTTGTGCAACGTTGCTAAAAGAAGACCCAATTGCAAGTGCTTGTCTCGTAATTAAACAGAAAATTATCCTTCATTTGGCTGGGAATGTACACCTGCAGACATGCATGTTTCGAGGTTTATTGTCTCTCATCAGTGATAGGGTAGGTCAGACAACATTATAATTGTCCTGTCCCTGCCAAATGAATAATAATCAACTGCTTAACTAATATTTCCCCACGGATAACATCACAATCTACAACCAAGTTGATCGAAGCGCCATCCGCACGGAACAAGACAAAACACTCCCAAGTAGCACAGTCTCCGGGAAGAGAAATGTGTAAAAATTCGAAAGAGTTCGAATATATTGTGCCAGAGAGGTATCAACAATGTTGAAAGAATACGGGATACCCTTCTCTCTAAGCGATTCCACCAAAACAAAGGCAAACATCCGTCAGAAAACCTGATTATAAATTATTAAGCAGGTCGATTATTTTTTCAATGTAACATTTTTCACTATCCTGCCAATTGTTTTGATAGTATTCGATGTTGATCAGTCGATTCCTATAAAGCTGATATGTTTCAGACTATTTATCACCTCTATGACATTATTGTAGTCTACACCGCATCAGTAGAAAGTGTTATGAGAGTAGTGGATGAAGTATTCTTTTAAAAAATTCAGAACATATCAATGCAAACTTTATTCATGAAGCGTTAACAATAAACATATTTTATTTGAATGAATAATTAATAGTTATTGAAAATCATGGTAGAAACAGTGATGTCGCTGCGTGTGCCACAGTTAATCGTTTCTGTAGCAGATGTTGAAGTTTTCTCTTTTTTCAAACGAATTGATTGCTAATCTTTGTGAACTTGTAAGTATGGTTTTATTGATGATGAATTGCTGTGTTCTGTTAGTTTCATTAATTCTTTTACCTAATTCGCCAACTGCTACCACTCGATTTGAGTGATCTGCAATTTTGATACGTTCGATATCTACATACCAATGCGTTGTGCTGAGCATTTAGTCCATTTCTTATACCAACCCTAAGAATTTTTCTTCTTCGATAAGGGATTTTGTGAAAGAAATACTCTGTCCAATGTTAAAAAAGCGTCTCGCGCGTTTTTCCATTAACTTTTTAATAGAACGTATTGGGCAAATATCTTTTTCTGAAATTGTAGGCGTAGTCAATTTGCTATAACATAATTTATCGTTACCACCTTGTAGAGGATTATACTCGAAACATCCAGTATCTTTTTCATTATTTCAGATACGATATAAGCGGTTTTGCAGTGAACTGCTTCTCCTCCACACCAAAATTTGATAAAATATCTTCTGAAGTCCTTCCGGTTCATTTTCAGCCTGTTATCTGGCCACTCCAAATACTTCAGATTCATTAGGAGCTGATGCAATAGATTTCCTCTGTTCGGGTTGTGCTCGTAAGATTTTACGTTTAGCATTACGTGCAGCTCGTGATGAATTTACTTTAACGTCGGTGAAAGGTTTAAATACAATATTGAATTTCTGTTGTCTCATCGTTGAGGCCCGTGGAACATTGTATTATTATTTTACCTCTTATGCATTCATCATAAACTTTATACCGCTTAATTTGTGATCTGCCTCTCTCTCTCTCTCATATGGAAAACGCGAATTGTGTTCTGCCATAACGAATATTTGTAGGACTACCAATTGACAAATCCGATCCAGTACAAAAAATAATTCTATCCGCACCTCATACTTTACACCGCCTCATTTGAAATGGCAATCACGAAACACTCAATAGCTTCCACTCAAGTACCGTTAAATTGAATTTCCATGCAATTCCCCCAAGTCCTTCCCATTCCGTGGATCGGACCAGTATGCGTTATTAATGGTATGGAAATTGAAGGTTTTGCGACCGATATCATACAACCAGGAATCGCAATAAACATTTCATTGCCGTCCACAAGGCGATTCTCTCTCAATTAATACACCTAAGTCGGGTGAAGGGTCACGGTAGAGAGACTTGGTTGAGTTGCTACTGTGACAAATGGTTTCCGAGAACGAATGGAACAACGATATTCAATTATTCAAGTCACATTGAGACGTAGCTTTGAGGGAGAAGACATTGTCAGACCAGTATAGATCTTTAACGATGATTTGCATGAAAGTGAGAACACGTGTTTCAACATATTCGAATCTATCTGAAAGTTTTTGAGCTATTTTATTAGCACACATATCTGGTAACTGCAAAATCCTATACTCTCGAGTTTCCTAAATTTGGTTGATATAAGTTCATACATTCAAGCAGTTCTTTTTGTAGATGAAGTGTAACATTCCAATGGTGGAGTTGTTAAAGTTGGTGTACACGTAACTGTTCAATTCAAAAATTCAATGAAATAGTTGTATTTCGTGTAAGTGAATTTATTACAATCGCGAAGCGCTTTCGGCTGTTAAGCCATCACCGGTGCTATACCTGCAAGTCAGGGTTGCCAGTGAGTCACTATTGTCACTATTGGTGACTATTTTAAATTCGTGTCACTTTTCTCACGATTTTCGAAATTTGGTCACTATTGTCACTATTTCAGATCTCAGAAGTGGTTAGAATACCTTGCATCTTTAAAAACCTGAAACCAAGAGCACTTGCTATTTCCAATCCAGAGTACCATAAAAAAATTCAGAAAAAAATACCTTATACAAAACAATTACCAAACATCATTAGTCAAAAAAAATACTAAGCGAAAAACAGAACCCTGAAAAAACGAATAGAACAAAAAAATCGACATACCGGGTGGCTACGGAAGTATTGCCTACGGAATATCTCAGTTATTGTATGAAGTAGGTTTGTGAAATTTGGAGCGTCGATATAATGACATAAGAGCTAGAATTTGAGCATATTGACATGTCGAAGTTAACTTCCGGTCTGACCGGAAGTAACATCAACTTTCTTATTTTAAATGGAAACCCTATTTTTTTTTTTCGCTTTATTCAGCATTCAATTCCCTTTCTAATGACATATCACAAGTTGGTATCTAACCAGAAACTAGATCAGAAAAAAATTATTATTGAAATTCACCGAGTAGGCCGTGGAAGCAAAATGAAAGCCAAAAATTGAAAAGTTGGCTATGGAAACCATACGTCACTTGATAACAGTTGCTACTACTGTGATATTTTATTTTCATTCGTCGGCGTTACAAAACAATACTCTGTAGGTCCATAACTTAAATAGGAGCATACAACTTTTTCTTGCCTGTACTATTCAGCATAACCATTCCTTTCTAATGATATAATAGAAAGTAATTTTTTGAAATGAAATACCAAAAAATCCAATTATTATTCTTCAAATAACAAAACAGATTATCGCCATACGCAAAAATAACATTAAAAATAATGTGGAGTGATAAATTATATCCTGTAGGTTCTAGGTTAAATAGGAACATAAACGTACTTGGTCTGTGCCATCGTTCATAGATATTCTAATATCTACCTATGGACGATGTTTGTGCTATTCAGAATATTCATTCCAGTGCAATAATCATTCGAACCAAAATATTAACAAGTAGGCTGATTAAGATGTATTTTGGAATGAAACAAAAAAGAAACGAGAGCTCTCACGAACGCTGCTATCCATATTATTTTGACGTTCGAAGTAGTGTTTTTGATTCTGCCATTTTAAAAGGGTTTGGAAATCGAAATCAGTTAGTGGAATATTCAAAAAATGCCCCGTTATTCACGAACCGAACAAATTGACATGCTTCTCAAAATGACGGTGAAAGGCGCCTGGAATATTGTAATTGGTTTCTTCGACAAAATGCTGAGAATCACCTATTTAACTATTATATCTTGTTTACGGACGAGTCAAGATTTACCAACAATGGATTATTTAACAGGAATAATACAAGGTAGGTACTGTACTTTATTTGGATTATTGTCGATAGTCGAAGTGTAAAGTGCTAAAAGTGTGAACGGTCTTTTGTTTCAGGTACTGGGCGATAGAAAACGAGCACTGGTTTCGACAAGGTGGCTTCCAGGAGAGATTAGGTGTGAATGTTTGGGCAGGAATAGTTGGAACTCATATTGTTGGCCCCATTCTTTTTCAAGGCCAACTAACCGGAGAGAGATACTTTAATTTTTTAACGAATGAAATTTCGGAATTCATTAACAACCTACCAGCGGAAATAACTGAGAGAATGTACTTCCAGCAAGATGGCGCCCCTCCGCATAATTCAAGAATAGCGATAAATTATCTTCAAAATCGCTTTCAAGATAAACTTATAACAACCCATGGTCCAGTCAGGTGGCCACCAAGGTCACCTGATCTTACTCCGTGCGACTTTTTTCTATGGGGGCATCTTAAAAATAGGGTGTATTCCACACAGCCTACAACTCTACATGAGCTAGAAGTAAAAATTCGTAGAGCTTTCCAATATTATCACGCCCCAAATGTTGAGAAACGTTTTACATGAAAATATCACCAGAGTCAATAAATGTATTGACGCTAAGGGAATGCATTTAGATTATTTGTTATTTGAATAATAATAATTGTATTTTTTGGTATTTCATTTCAAAAAATTACTTTCTATTATATCATTAGAAAGGAATGGTTATGCTGAATAGTACAGGCAAGAAAAAGTTGTATGTTCCTATTTAAGTTATGGACCTACAGAGTATTGTTTTTTTCCCAATTTTTCCAATATTTTTTTTGGCGGCTTTTTATAACGCCGACGAATGAAAATAAAATATCACAGTAGTAGCAACTGTTATCAAGTGACGTATGGTTTCCATAGCCAACTTTTCAATTTTTGGCTTTCATTTTGCTTCCACGGCCTACTCGGTGAATTTCAATAATAATTTTTTTCTGATCTAGTTTCTGGTTAGATACCAACTTGTGATATGTCATTAGAAAGGGAATTGAATGCTGAATAAAGCGAAAAAAAAAAAATAGGGTTTCCATTTAAAATAAGAAAGTTGATGTTACTTCCGGTCAGACCGGAAGTTAACTTCGACATGTCAATATGCTCAAATTCTAGCTCTTATATCATTATATCGACGCTCCAAATTTCACAAACCTACTTCATACAATAACTGAGATATTCCGTAGGCAATACTTCCGTAGCCACCCGGTATAACGAAATACCATATGTAAAAAATCTTTCAGGAAGACTTGCAGCTGTTGTTAAAGATGAACATTAAAAAATAGCGTTTGAAAATAAACACACCATTGGAAGACATTTCTCTTCACACCAGAAATAAAAACTTCCTAGATATCACACCAAAATGAATGTGGTTAACTAAATTAAGTGCGAGAATTTCCCTCAGGGCTATATAGGACATACTAAATGTTACCTGTGAATAAGGATAGTGGACCACGAAAGAGATGCAAAAAACTAAATGTTAACAACTCTACCGCTTTGATTGAACACATTACAGAAAAAGGTCACAGTTTTAACTTTATGACACCCATCATTTTTGATACGCAACTCTTTTTATCTAAAAGTCTACCCAGTGAAATTATTCACATAAATTCAAACATACTGTGTCAATACCAGGAGAAATATTGAAGGTTCAAACACAATATTTTTTAGTTTGAAGTTAATCATATATTCAGTCTTTGATGTTTTCTTTTCTTTTTCTATATTGGTCCGTTTTATGAAATTTTCAGAAAAAAAAACATTTTTACTTAGTTTTCTCTATTCGTGTATGTGTTAATGTTTTAATTGTTCAAAGAATCTTAAAATGTCCGTTTTTGAAATTATTTCAAGCATTTTAAGTAGAGGAAAACAAAATTTTCGTCAGTCCTCCTGAATATCCAAATTTTTATTCTCGTCGAAGTTTAGTACATCGTGGCAACTAAAACAAATAAAATGAAATCCGTTGCTACAGAACTCTGATGATGAATCAAACATAGTTCAAAACGTTGGCCCAATAAAAAAAGTTTTTTTTCCAAAGCTTAACTTTGAATGCTAGATAAAAGTTTCAGTGAGTTTTTAAATACAATGTTGAAAGTACAAATTACTTTAATTATTTTAATCTTGATGAATATTTTTATACTTTTATTGTAGTATTTGTCTTGTCCCTCATTTACTTCCCATGTCCTGAAAATTTCTCATTAAAATACTGCAAATGAGCTCTGGAATGATGAGGAAAAATGTGACCAGCTTTCACAAAAGTTTCTCATCTGGTTGGGAAAATGTCACTATTTAGACAAAAAAGTCACTATTATGTCACTATTTCCGTGAGAGATAAGTCACTATTCTACTATTCTTGACCCTATGAAGCGCTGGCAACCCTGCTGCAAGTAAGTAAAAGTGAAAAAATAGGGAAGTTGAGAAATTTTGGATTACTTACTCTTCAAGTATTTATACAGGGGCACTATGAAAAGTCATCATAACTATGGTTAACCTTAACCCATTAGGGGATATTTTTTTTCTCGGATTTACATTTTTCAGACAATGCAAATGCCTACTCGTGTTGTACTATCAGCCACGAGGTAAAACCGGAAAGAATATTTTTTTTTTTTGTAAATTTGAAATTTGACATGTAGTGAAAGGTCCAAGTCCAATGAGAGTTGAAAGTGAATTTATGACATATGACAATGTTTTGTGACTACATAATGTGAAAGTTTACCTAGTCAGCAAAGAAAAATAAATTTAGAAAATATGCATTGAAATGAAGTACTATTTTAATCTCCTATGTAGAGGAATATATGATCTGTTTATTTGAACTTGTGTGTTTAAACATATGATATTAAACTGCTATTCTTTTTCAATTTGTAGATCTTCAAGAAAATCTAAATAATTGGACCATATTTCGCCAAAAAAAATTGACAGGTGAGGATGTTCGACCTTTTTTAGCCAATGAAATTTGCGGACATTTTGGATAATACGGACATTTTGGATAATACGGACCTCATTTCCAGAGGAAAGTGATGAGACTAGTTCGATGACGCACCAATACACCAAACTATTGCAGTAAAGCAAGTGCATTAATCAAATGTTCAGAAGCAAAATTATTGCCTCGATCGCCCGAATTAACATCATTGGGTTTTTTCTTAAGGGGTTATTCATGAAAGCAGACCATTTACTGACATTCAACATTTGGAGAATATAATTCGAGAGTGCTGCGCAGATATGAAACCACAATTCATGAGAAATTCCGTCTAAAAGGTATGCAGAAAGACGACAGAAGTCTCCAGAACACTTGTGTGAGCTGGGGATGACGAGGAACTTATATTTCAACGTGCGATCTCAAGTATGGTCGAGAATTCGTATTGAAAATGTCCGTCTGAGACTGCCAGTCATTCATCCAAACAGTAACCGATCTCACGGTTACTTGTCTTTCTGATTGCCACCACTCGACTCATCCACTTCAGCTGTCTTCTCGACTATCAACCCTTATGCCTAGTACCACACTGCATATTAAGGGATGTGGATCGTTTTATGGGAGTGTCAATAATAATTCATGTTGTTTCATAGTTCAGTGATTTGTGCTATAAAATATATTGGATATAGTTCAATTGCTGTCTGGCTGCCTGTTGGTGACAACAAAAATAATGTAATGCCGACATATTGGAGGCAGTGAATTGGTGTTATTTTATTGCCCTATCGGCGAAACGGGCTATTGTTGATTTAGAATTTGTAAACAATAATGCAATCAAATGAATGGAAATAATTTTCATTTACCGATTGGGCAGATAAACACCGAAAAAATTATTGGCTGCGGAAATTTTGATTGAATTCTACGGAACGATGTATGAATGGAAATAGTCCATATCAGATTCAATGTAAACATTTATATCAATAATAATTTATATGAAGAATCCACAACTTACATAAATCCCATTTTCCAATAGAAAGGTTCAGTTACAGACTCTTGTGGAGTTATTGTTTTGTGCTATGCTAATTATTGGTATGGATCTATTCTTTTCTTGAAGTCTTCATCTCCTACAGAACAGTTCCCAGAGATTTATATCATAAAAATATAAAATGACATTTATTCCTACTCGCTTGCCTAATTTTGGTAGAATCTGAGAAGCTGGAATAAGAAGCACTGAGCAACATATGAAAATGACATGAAAAATGTCCTCTTAACTTTCGAGGACACTGTGTGGAGACAAATTGAAGGTATTCCTAACTACTGTTCTGTTCAAAAACAAATTATGCGCTATATAAACAAATTATATGGTCATGTTCCTTTGTGCTTGTGCATGGACTTGAAGCTTCAGACTCACAAAACCACATGACTACAAAATCAAAAACAAAAACGAAAATGTGACGATTATTTTTCACGTCATTATCAACTGTAGAGCGAAGAACACAGCTTCCTTCTGTCATGTCATTCATAAGTGTGTGCTTTTTATTGATCCCGATATTTTCAGAAAAATTATGGGGAAAATAGTTTTTTGATACGCTATAATTATGAGACAGATGTCAAAATCATAAGCATGACATGAGGTTTAATATGCAAAAAAACCCTACTTAATTGATAGGAGCGTCAAGCTCCTGAGGATGCCAATTTTGTTGATTTTGTTTCAATTTCTTGAAATTTCAAAATATAATTCACACCCAGAATTATATAAAAGCAGCTTTATTGCTGTTCTGCGGATAGCGACAGGCAACTGTTTTTATCTTTTTGGTTTTGTATCGAGAAAAAAGTATTAGCTCACGCATATTTAATGCGAATAAATCATTCAGATGATTATTGTTTGTCAAACTCAAAGATTTCTGAGTAAATAATTAACATAAATACAGTCCACAAAATTAAAATACACCCCGATAATATCAACACCATTTATGTAACAGTTGGCATAAGCTAAATTCGATCTCACTACAAAATTCATCTTCTGGAACAACGGAGGATAATTACCGATTTAGTTTTATTTATAAAATTGTAACAAACTGTCACGACTCACCCTATCTAGTATCAATGATTTTTTATCATGTTCCTCGAAGAAACACCAGAAATGGACAATTACTTGCCAGTCCGAGTTTCAACACAAATTTGGGAGATTCCTTCAACAAATATTGTATCTAGACGTTTTCCCAAGTCATTGAATACCTCCAAAATAACTGTGAAAGAAATATTCTATAATCAATGAGTAATCGTTTAGTGCGAATAAAATTTATAATTTTTTTTCTTGTAACTGTTTTGACACCGAATATTTCTGAAACCACTACTCTTAGGGCCAGTTTATCAATGTCGTGTTAGCGTACTTTGACTACCGGTTAAATTTGACTCGTGGTTAGAATGAATATGGCATTTGCTAAATGAAGGAATCGACTCATATTCTAACCATGAGTTGAATTTAGCTCGAAGTTAAAGTACATTGAAAAACCGGCCCTCAGTGGATGGTTGTATGGGTATTTACCTGTTTGTATCCCAATTTCGAATAAATAAGCAAAATGAGAATGATGCATTTCGAAAAAATTTCGTAAATTCAACCTTGGGCAGTGCTGCGATACATTGAATGGTTTCATTCGACGTTAATTAACATTTTTGCAGTGGCCCATATCAGAAACTTTGGAATATTTGAAAGATTCATTAGAACCCAGAACACTGTAACGATGCAACTTTCTCATGCATGCTGTGCATGCACTTGACCAATTATATTTTCCAAGTTACATATTTCCAGCTGCATGAAGGCAGTGCCATGGGCAACTTTTTTGTCTAGCGTTTGAAGTCAAATTACGGAATACTCATTTCCCAAAAATGTCAGGCATGTACGTACACTTTCCGATAATGCGCTTATGATGAACTTTCGGTGGTTTCCGGGTTTGTTGGTCGTGGTTTCGAGGTAATTCTTCGTAATGTTCCGTCTACATCTGCGGTAGACATTTTCAAAGGCAGTGCGGTAACGGACGAAGCATTCATTTAATCCCAACTGATTCGGTGTCTTTGCTAATCACTTCTTTTATTGTGCTTATCCTAATAAGGGGCGTGACTTCAGTAAGCCTTGATTGCAATACCTGTTTTTTTCTTTTTGGGTTTTGATTATCATTACTTGTACCTGGGAAGGGTTTTGTTTTGATCTCTCTGATTACCTGCCTCCACGTTCTGCTCAGATTCGAGGCCTTCTTCCTCTCGGTTGAAATCATTCGGGTGTTTTTTAATTTCATTGGCCTCTCTGAAAATCTGCGAATACCCTGGGGTTGAGTAACTGAGTTTCTCTGAACGTAATTGTGTGGTTGTCCTCAGTTAGTAGAGCATACTCTGCAACCGCGGATTTTTTGAAGTACCCTCACTTCTTGTGTTTGGTTAGGAGGGTGTTCATATACTTCACACAGCTGCAAGGAATGCGGTAAACACCTGGACTAGAAAGGGGGTCTCTCGGGTCTTTTGCGGATTTCAGAATTTGCCCAATAGCCTTCGTTGGTTTGAATCTCGTTTTAACCTCATGTTTTTCTAGAAGCTTGCCAATCCTGTCTGTGACATTGTTAATGTACGGCAGAAAATTCTCTTCCTTGTGATGTGCGTTGTTCTGTATCCAGTGTTATGTTTGCGTTCCTTTCTCGTTCATCATCGCCAAAAGCTCCTTCCAAGTCACTCAGTTCTTGATTGAGATATTCTGGTTCACATATTCGTGTGACCCGGTCCATCAGTGTTTTTATTACTCCTCGTTTCTGCTTTGGATGTACTCCTCGTTCAAATATCGAACTTGACAATGATATTGATATCAGTTCTGAAAGAATGATGATTATGATCCAGAGATGAATAATACCAGAATGAGTGAATTCGCAGAAAAATACAAAAACAGTGGAATCGAATTGTTTTCGATAGTAAAAATGGGCCCAAAGGTAACATGATACATGATACAAATGAAATTTTATCACCTTGGGGCACTTCAGCAGATACTTGGTTGAATTATTTCCCAAATTGGTGGCAGAAAAACCAGCATAATTCTGTTTACAAATACACTACACGGAATAGAAGTGGTCGTGGAAAGCGAATTGGTCGGGTTGCTAGAGCGTTTGATTCTCATCCCAGGGTTCAATTTCCACTGCCTACCACTGAGCTGAAGTGGTTCGGAATCCACTTGTACATAAGCTATAGTTCCCAGATCTTCCTTGCACAAACTCTGCCCTTGATGGATTTCCTTTCAACCGATGTTTGACCAAGTCACATCACGCTGCTAACAGAAACATACACAGTTTATTTTCCGTTGTTCTGTTCTTAATCCTTGATAAACTGCTTTATTTCACAATAGTAATCACCTCACAATAATAATAATCACTTCACAACTGTTGTTGTTGTTCGTAACTATATAACACAATTGTGAGTATCCTTGAAATCCCGTTGAATGTCCTTCGAACTCAAAAACATGATATGCCTCTACAATTTTGTGCTTTGATAAGCATATACTGTGAACTTTGCACAGAAAAACCCATTTCTCTGACCTTAAGTCTGGAAGGGACAAAAAAAGTCTATGAATCATGGAATGCAATTTGTTTTAAGATGACAGACCACAAGCAAAGAGCACAATTCGTTCGATATTGTTACAGACAACGTTCTTGTCAGCATATATTATTGCCGTATTAGATGAAGCGTGTAATCCCCACAGTGGTTTTCATTTCGCATTCCGTGAAATATGTGATAATCTCCTTCATCAATATTCCCGAGAGGGCGCAATCTCCAATTGAATGTAGGACACACAAAGGAGCAAAAAAGTTAACAACTATTATTTATGATTATAATATCTGGAAAAAAATGTGCAAAGGAAAGGAAAAAATGTCGTAATACAAACAGCTGCCAGCATTATAATATTAATATATTATATTACATTATAACAAATTCACTTGTATCATATTTCGAAAATATATAGTATCGTGTTCTAGTTTCCATTTCAACTGTTCAGGTACCACAAGATGTAGAAAATGGCATAAAATTTGTCTATTCCATTATCTATTGACAGAACCAAGGCCTATATAGCACCAAGTTGAAACGAACATTTAAAAAAAACATCTAGAAGGCTATTGGACTACTCCCTTTGGTATAAGAGTGAAAGAGGACAATGCTAATATGAAACTTATCGAGCTAGTGATGCAGATCAATAACTAAAATATCAAAAATATTGGGATTTATTCTCAATACAAAATCAAGTCGATAAGAAATTTCTGGGATTTTTATCTTCGATTCTGAAGAAATGAGGTCGGCCCTCATATTAGACTCGGCAAACCAGTCAGAAATTAGTAATTATCAATCAAGTAAGAGTAAGGTTACTCTGCATTTTCATTGTCCAAAAAAACAAAAAAAAAATTCGATTCTCGGCAAACTGCAACTGTTAAAATCTACAGTCATTATCAAGCGTATAAATGCCACTCTCGAAGATATTGAAGTATCTTCTCAAAGTGAAACATAGTCGACCACTTTCAAACAAACATCAATCAAGTGATTCAATAACATATCAGTTTATTGTCAACCCATTTGTCCATGTAATGACGAGAGCTGGTGTTTCAGAATCACAGAAAATTAAGTGTTGACACGGCTCGAAATATAGAAGCCTGAGTACCAAGGAGGAGACTCAATGTCCTGCCTCGGTCTTTCCTAAAATATTTATTTCAAAAGCATTGTTTTGATCTTTAATGAGACCAACATCTTGAATGTTGTGGTGTATGTTCCATCAGAGAGGTAAGTGGGCTAATCGATGTACTGGAGTTGGCACCATTGAACTTTATTATAAAAAATTCATGTGCTTCAATCACTTTCTCAAAGTTCAATTCAAGGTCAATTTGGACCAACACACTTTAAATCTTACAAAGATAAATTATATACTTCATCCGTAGTGAATCCATTACAACGGTGATGTTTTTTCCTAATGAAGGCGACCAAGTGTTCAGCATAATCAACACTTCATTCATTAGAGTTCCCCCCATTAAGGTATGATCTATAGTTCAAAGTGCACAAATTGCTTTGACAGTACAGAATGCTTTCTCGGTTTAGGGAACATTATCATGTCGTAAATAATTTTTCACCGGAATCTCACGTCAACCGAGATTAATAGGGGGATCAACATGACCCGCGTTTCGGAAACTCGTCAAAAACTTTGAATAATACGCAAACATTATGTGGGATACTTTGACACTTTTTGAAACTGAGTTTTCCATATTTCCGCCAGGTCACCGTTACTGTTAACAAGTCAAACATTATATTTTGTAGAAAAGTGAACTTTGAACAATTTCCTGGAATAAACTCATAGGTAGTTATAAAAATTTCAAAACCTGATCGATACAATGGGAGAACAGACGACACTCATTTGCTAGATCCTGAAATGATTATACTTCCCCAGAACTTTACGCGAGATATGTGAGAAATGTGAAAAAGATATGCAATATAACCCTGAGATAACGAAAGGGTGGGAAACTTTAATGGATTTCTGAAAGGCGATCATAGTTGGACGTTATATCCGCGGCAAATATTAGCATGAAGTCAGAGAGATCTGGCAATTAGAACTGCTGAGAAAGAACCAAGTTGCTGCAACTGATATCCTTGCTACTCTACTCTGTTTCTTTGGACCCTTGTGGAGGGTGTGACAACTATACCAATAATAATATCAACACTCCCTCTGCTCTGCAGCATTCTGTTAAGATGGTTGTTCTGATAATAGGGGTCCTTGGTGGGATGATCGACAAAAACTTAAACATTATACCGCTTGCCGAGATACGGCAGAAAAAATGCTGATAGCTGTAAATATTGGTTCACTCCACTTACTCAGGGCTCATAATTCTCAAACCCAGTAATCACTCACTCTACGGTCATGGGAAGGATTTTTCTGGGATTGATGACATACCAGCGTGCCCTCCGGTTGAATCTGGGCTCTGGAGTTAGATCCCAGAAGATATTCCTGTTAAAATACTCCCTCATAACAACTGTTGAAAACTCTCTCCGCGGCAAGTATCAGCATAAGCTACGATAGATCTGATCATCAGAACTGTCTGGAAAAAGCAAAGTAGCTACAATCAATATGCTTGCCGTTGCGATTCCACTTGACTTCTTTAGAGTAATGAAATGAACTAAAGAAGAGCTGAGACAACTCGACGTAAAAACTCACAAAATGATATATCTTCATAGAAGCTTGCATTGCATCCTAAATCGTCTGTTCCACGGTTATACTTTCCTAGACAACGGGAAGGCCGTTGACTTTTGAGCCTGGAGCCTGTTAAATTATCACGAGTTCAGATCTCTTTCTCTGCTTTCTTTGTATGCGATGATGAAAAAGTAGTGATTTGACCATTTCTTTTTAAAGCAGCAAACCGTGCAGCCGATGAACTCGTATTCGACACTCAACGGAAGAACCCAAAATGTGTCACCGTTCAAAAAAGCCCATATCGAAGCTGCGGAGAGTATGAAGCTCCTATAGCTACATAAGGATAAACCAATGCATGGGGACTTCTTCAAGAATATTGAAGACCTTGGCACATCTTTTCTCAGGTCTAGTGGGCTGAAGTTCGACACCGAGGGGTTTATAATGGCCTGCCAAGATGGTGTCTTCAACACCCTCGTCTACCCTAGTCGCGTGATGGATACTGACACCCTGACACTAGATACAGAGCGTGTCGTGGGACAGCTGAGACGTAATATATTTGCTGTCAGCCTGTCCAGCTTAAGCGATCTCAGCCTATGCCCAAAGGCATAACGTGGTGCTACGAGTGTTGTACTACCACCAACGACACTCGTACGGTATTGACGAGACACCAGTGTGGCCTTATGAAGTTCCAAATCTATTGAAAATATTCATTTCCTACCCTCAAACAAATACAAGCTAATAAGCCTCATGTAGTCCTCCTCGACCATCAAAGTAGGACTATTTTCGTTGTAGAGTTTTCGACTCCTGACAAAACATCGTCCGAAAAGAGGAGGAAAAACGAACGGAATATCAAGACGTACTCTTTGAACTCCGCAGGCTTTACCCAAACCATTCTGTCAAAATTGTGAATCTGATCATAGGGGTACTTGGTGGAATGATGGACAAACTGCTCTCAAATCTAAAAATCATACCAGCTTGCCGTGATGCGGCAGAAAACTCAGCAGGCTAAATGCAGAAGGCCGTAATTTTTGGTCACTCCGTTTACTCAGGGCACATATGATTCTCGGACCCAGTAACTACTTAACCCCCGGACGTGGAGAGTGTTTACTGGGGTTACACGTCATACCAGCGTGCCCTCTAGATGTATCCGGGCTCCGGTGACAGGGCCTGACTGGGATATCACTGATGGAAGAAAAATAATGCTCCTTCATAAACACTCATAGAGTGTACCCAAAGGCATAGCCTGTGCGGGTAGAAAACGGCTATTATTATTATTCACGAGGCGCTCCGGGACAACCTATCGATTTTTTTCAGCTGTAGAAAAATCAGGAAACTCCACCTTCCCTGGTCGGTGCGTACTTCAAGCAAGCACCAGACGTTAAAACCCATAAAATGATGAATCTTTATAGTGACTTGTATACTGAGTCGTTCATGCCCCCATGAAGGAATGGTTGTAAATTTTAACAAATATTTGAGAGTCAAAATAAATTGTGATGAATGAATGGGAAAGTATACTGAACTTCAGCAAAATGAAGTAATCCACATCAAAAGTTTTCACTATTAGAATGTAAAAAGCACCTACGAGAGAGTGTGTCTGCTAAAACTGTTCATATTCACAGGGTATTCAAAAATTTCATTCAAAGTTTTTTAATGAACCAATCGACGAGAGTCGAAATCTCCTGCCATCTGGATCCCAATACAAAAGCACACCGCGATTTCATTTGTTTGGTCATCGCAATAATTCAAATGAAACAGAATTGGTCGGTATATGCCAAAGTCTCTCAAAAGGAGTAATGATACACGAGGTTTCTCAAACATCATATGACCAGTCTTTTCCTTTATATGGATCGCCAATGTTTCGTCATATTCACAATAGGAGTTTTGTATATTTTTTCAATAAACATCGATTTCGAGACATTTCCTTTTAAGCTCCCAATGATGGTATTCGCAATAAAGGCTGACGGGTCGACACTAAATCCAGTGAAGACGGTAATGAAACGTTTACGCTCATCCCACCCCTACAATAACAACCACAAACCACCAATTTCTAGATCATAAACATCCGGCATTGGTCACGATTCCCTTTATTGGCGTAATCTCGGTGGAGCAGCGCAGATTTTTTGTTTTGCTGCGTAATACCCATAAAGTGGATTTATTCATGTTTAGTGGTAGCACATATCAACCTGCGGTGAGCCGGTGTGGTGTGTCTACTTTTGTGCTTTATTGGATGCACACTAAGTTTTAGCGAAAATTATAGTCTCGTGTATCTGATTTACCAGCAACGCGACGTCGTTCGAAATGAAATCGTTTGTTGAACGTTATCCCAACTAGATTTAGATGCAAGAACTCCACAATAAAATATCTTATTTGACGATATCGGGATTGGGGTAGAGTGCATTTGATTTGATCTTCGTGGATTTTAACGAAAAATCACAAATTTAAAGAAAATCCTCTATAACAATCCTACAAATTTGCATAAAAACACAAAGCTCAGTTGAGAGTAAGGCACAAGAAACATACTTATATTGGGATAATATTAGTATGAAATATTGGCAGAATATTCAAACGTAACAGTGGAGATAAAGAAAAATATTTCGCGAAATTTATCCAATATTGCTTGAATATTCACCTGCCGTACCTAAACTGAATGTAAAAAAACACTCTGATACGTATGGAGGAAAGAAAATATTCAATCACATACCACAGACAACCAAGAACCTATCGGATCATATTTTCAGAAGATCGCTTAAAAATCTGCTACTCGCAACGTGATACTATAGCCTGCAGGAATATTATGTTGAAATGTCTCAAACTCCTCAATGTGATGCTAAAATGATAATTATTATTATTGTTGTTCGGTGCACTTATATTATTGTAAATAAATATATGGTTGGTGAGATATTTTTATATATTTTGATATAACTGAATTTTATTGTTTTTATTATTGTTATTACTCTTTTAATATTTATGTTGACTCTATACATTTTATTTATACCAATAATTATTGACCTACATTTACATTTATATTTTTCATCTTTGTCAATGAGAAAATTCTTGGACAATAAAGTATATATCTATCTACATATCTATTGTGTATTTCACATAATATTTATTTTTCTGTTTATGACTAGACCATAGTATTTGAATCATCTAGCTTCATTTAATTGAAATTTTCAATTATTGAAACTATCTTTGATAAACCATTTGTAATTTTATTATATTTTTGTAGTGTACTTGACTAATAAATAAATGAAAGTTGAGCAGATAAAGATGTCTGCTAAATAAACAGACCTGAAACTTTTGTGTCAAAAATTCAAAAATCAGATTGGATGGAAAATATCTATCATCATACATTCTTGTCATCACCTGATCTTGAGCCATGACAAATAATTTTTTTTTTTGATTAAGTGAGCAGTTCATTTAGCTACCCCAGTCTGTTTTTTAAATTATCTTCTTGTGCTTTCTGGGTTTCCAATGACTGTGAATAGGTATTCCTTTTTCTTCAGCAGGTGGTTTTGGATGGGATAGCACAAGTTTTTCGAATGATCTAAAAATTTTTGAATTATTTACTAAACTCCTTTAAATGATCTTGTCAAGTTTTTTTGTTCGGGTATTTGTTCGAATACATGTGTTACGCTTCTACACAATTTCTGTAGCATAAAATGCAAACTTTTCTTTGTTTGTTACATTATTTCTCTTCATTTTGATGTGGAAAAATCGAATGCAATGACAACAACATTGAAATACTAGTCCATGAAAAAAGTTATCCATGAAAAATTAAATTATAATAAAGCATTTCTACTGAAGAAAAACATGTGCTTCGATAACTCCTGAAGCACCACATTTGAGTTATAGGGAAATAGTATATGGTTTGAAAGGAAATGTAAAGGTGAATATGGTCAAGTGGAAAAACTACCGGATGTTCCATTTGAAATTACAAATTTATTAGAGTTCAAATATGCAGAAAGTGTTCCTGATAATATAAAACACACTGTATAATATTGATCGTCGTCTGAAGCCACATTAACTAGATTTGATTCATTGAACAAAAACTACATTTAACAGGAAATATTATTTTAATGTACAATTAGTGAAAGTACAGATTTGGTATACAATCCTACCCGAAGAAGACTGCTGAATTTGATTATTTTCCTCTCTTAGATTTGTCACTAAAGTGGAATGATGCTGTGAGTCTAACTGAAGGTATGGCTTCAGAGAATTGGCGTTCGAATGTCCGGTCAGCTTGATAATTTGTTGTTCTGAGACTCCTGCTTTGGCAAGAGTAGAAATAGTGCTAGCCTTATGGGAGTGATTAGTAATTTTATTTTTCAGATCTAGACCAATTTATTCTGCAGAAATTCTGGTCCACTTTGAAATTTCGTTTACACCAATGGGCTCATTTTTGTACCAGTTAAAGATGTCTGCTAAATAAACAGACCTGAAACTTTTGTTTCAAAAATTCAAAGATCAGATTGAATGGAAAATATGCATCATCATACATTCTTGTCATCACCTGATCTTGAGCCATGACAAATAATTTTTTTTTTTGATTAAGTGAGCAGTTCATTTAGCTACCCCAGTCTGTTTTTTAAATTATCTTCTTGTGCTTTCTGGGTTTCCAATGACTGTGAATAGGTATTCCTTTTTCTTCAGCAGGTGGTTTTGGACGGGATAGCACAAGTTTTTCGAATGATCTAAAAATTTTTGAATTATTTACTAAACTCCTTTAAATGATCTTGTCAAGTTTTTTTGTTCGGGTATTTGTTCGAATACATGTGTTACGCTTCTACACAATTTCTGTAGCATAAAATGCAAACTTTTCTTTGTTTGTTACATTATTTCTCTTCATTTTGATGTGGAAAAATCGAATGCAATGACAACAACATTGAAATACTAGTCCATGAAAAAAGTTATCCATGAAAAATTAAATTATAATAAAGCATTTCTACTGAAGAAAAACATGTGCTTCGATAACTCCTGAAGCACCACATTTGAGTTATAGGGAAATAGTATATGGTTTGAAAGGAAATGTAAAGGTGAATATGGTCAAGTGGAAAAACTACCGGATGTTCCATTTGAAATTACAAATTTATTAGAGTTCAAATATGCAGAAAGTGTTCCTGATAATATAAAACACACTGTATAATATTGATCGTCGTCTGAAGCCACATTAACTAGATTTGATTCATTGAACAAAAACTACATTTAACAGGAAATATTATTTTAATGTACAATTAGTGAAAGTACAGATTTGGTATACAATCCTACCCGAAGAAGACTGCTGAATTTGATTATTTTCCTCTCTTAGATTTGTCACTAAAGTGGAATGATGCTGTGAGTCTAACTGAAGGTATGGCTTCAGAGAATTGGCGTTCGAATGTCCGGTCAGCTTGATAATTTGTTGTTCTGAGACTCCTGCTTTGGCAAGAGTAGAAATAGTGCTAGCCTTATGGGAGTGATTAGTAATTTTATTTTTCAGATCTAGACCAATTTATTCTGCAGAAATTCTGGTCCACTTTGAAATTTCGTTTACACCAATGGGCTCATTTTTGTACCAGTTAAAGATGTCTGCTAAATAAACAGACCTGAAACTTTTGTTTCAAAAATTCAAAGATCAGATTGAATGGAAAATATGCATCATCATACATTCTTGTCATCACCTGATCTTGAGCCATGACAAATAATTTTTTTTTTTGATTAAGTGAGCAGTTCATTTAGCTACCCCAGTCTGTTTTTTAAATTATCTTCTTGTGCTTTCTGGGTTTCCAATGACTGTGAATAGGTATTCCTTTTTCTTCAGCAGGTGGTTTTGGACGGGATAGCACAAGTTTTTCGAATGATCTAAAAATTTTTGAATTATTTACTAAACTCCTTTAAATGATCTTGTCAAGTTTTTTTGTTCGGGTATTTGTTCGAATACATGTGTTACGCTTCTACACAATTTCTGTAGCATAAAATGCAAACTTTTCTTTGTTTGTTACATTATTTCTCTTCATTTTGATGTGGAAAAATCGAATGCAATGACAACAACATTGAAATACTAGTCCATGAAAAAAGTTATCCATGAAAAATTAAATTATAATAAAGCATTTCTACTGAAGAAAAACATGTGCTTCGATAACTCCTGAAGCACCACATTTGAGTTATAGGGAAATAGTATATGGTTTGAAAGGAAATGTAAAGGTGAATATGGTCAAGTGGAAAAACTACCGGATGTTCCATTTGAAATTACAAATTTATTAGAGTTCAAATATGCAGAAAGTGTTCCTGATAATATAAAACACACTGTATAATATTGATCGTCGTCTGAAGCCACATTAACTAGATTTGATTCATTGAACAAAAACTACATTTAACAGGAAATATTATTTTAATGTACAATTAGTGAAAGTACAGATTTGGTATACAATCCTACCCGAAGAAGACTGCTGAATTTGATTATTTTCCTCTCTTAGATTTGTCACTAAAGTGGAATGATGCTGTGAGTCTAACTGAAGGTATGGCTTCAGAGAATTGGCGTTCGAATGTCCGGTCAGCTTGATAATTTGTTGTTCTGAGACTCCTGCTTTGGCAAGAGTAGAAATAGTGCTAGCCTTATGGGAGTGATTAGTAATTTTATTTTTCAGATCTAGACCAATTTATTCTGCAGAAATTCTGGTCCACTTTGAAATTTCGTTTACACCAATGGGCTCATTTTTGTACCAGTTAAAGATGTCTGCTAAATAAACAGACCTGAAACTTTTGTTTCAAAAATTCAAAGATCAGATTGAATGGAAAATATGCATCATCATACATTCTTGTCATCACCTGATCTTGAGCCATGACAAATAATTTTTTTTTTTGATTAAGTGAGCAGTTCATTTAGCTACCCCAGTCTGTTTTTTAAATTATCTTCTTGTGCTTTCTGGGTTTCCAATGACTGTGAATAGGTATTCCTTTTTCTTCAGCAGGTGGTTTTGGACGGGATAGCACAAGTTTTTCGAATGATCTAAAAATTTTTGAATTATTTACTAAACTCCTTTAAATAATCTTGTCAAGTTTTTTTTGTTCGGGTATTTGTTCGAATACATGTGTTACGCTTCTACACAATTTCTGTAGCATAAAATGCAAACTTTTCTTTGTTTGTTACATTATTTCTCTTCATTTTGATGTGGAAAAATCGAATGCAATGACAACAACATTGAAATACTAGTCCATGAAAAAAGTTATCCATGAAAAATTAAATTATAATAAAGCATTTCTACTGAAGAAAAACATGTGCTTCGATAACTCCTGAAGCACCACATTTGAGTTATAGGGAAATAGTATATGGTTTGAAAGGAAATGTAAAGGTGAATATGGTCAAGTGGAAAAACTACCGGATGTTCCATTTGAAATTACAAATTTATTAGAGTTCAAATATGCAGAAAGTGTTCCTGATAATATAAAACACACTGTATAATATTGATCGTCGTCTGAAGCCACATTAACTAGATTTGATTCATTGAACAAAAACTACATTTAACAGGAAATATTATTTTAATGTACAATTAGTGAAAGTACAGATTTGGTATACAATCCTACCCGAAGAAGACTGCTGAATTTGATTATTTTCCTCTCTTAGATTTGTCACTAAAGTGGAATGATGCTGTGAGTCTAACTGAAGGTATGGCTTCAGAGAATTGGCGTTCGAATGTCCGGTCAGCTTGATAATTTGTTGTTCTGAGACTCCTGCTTTGGCAAGAGTAGAAATAGTGCTAGCCTTATGGGAGTGATTAGTAATTTTATTTTTCAGATCTAGACCAATTTATTCTGCAGAAATTCTGGTCCACTTTGAAATTTCGTTTACACCAATGGGCTCATTTTTGTACCAGTTAAAGATGTCTGCTAAATAAACAGACCTGAAACTTTTGTTTCAAAAATTCAAAGATCAGATTGAATGGAAAATATGCATCATCATACATTCTTGTCATCACCTGATCTTGAGCCATGACAAATAATTTTTTTTTTTGATTAAGTGAGCAGTTCATTTAGCTACCCCAGTCTGTTTTTTAAATTATCTTCTTGTGCTTTCTGGGTTTCCAATGACTGTGAATAGGTATTCCTTTTTCTTCAGCAGGTGGTTTTGGACGGGATAGCACAAGTTTTTCGAATGATCTAAAAATTTTTGAATTATTTACTAAACTCCTTTAAATGATCTTGTCAAGTTTTTTTTGTTCGGGTATTTGTTCGAATACATGTGTTACGCTTCTACACAATTTCTGTAGCATAAAATGCAAACTTTTCTTTGTTTGTTACATTATTTCTCTTCATTTTGATGTGGAAAAATCGAATGCAATGACAACAACATTGAAATACTAGTCCATGAAAAAAGTTATCCATGAAAAATTAAATTATAATAAAGCATTTCTACTGAAGAAAAACATGTGCTTCGATAACTCCTGAAGCACCACATTTGAGTTATAGGGAAATAGTATATGGTTTGAAAGGAAATGTAAAGGTGAATATGGTCAAGTGGAAAAACTACCGGATGTTCCATTTGAAATTACAAATTTATTAGAGTTCAAATATGCAGAAAGTGTTCCTGATAATATAAAACACACTGTATAATATTGATCGTCGTCTGAAGCCACATTAACTAGATTTGATTCATTGAACAAAAACTACATTTAACAGGAAATATTATTTTAATGTACAATTAGTGAAAGTACAGATTTGGTATACAATCCTACCCGAAGAAGACTGCTGAATTTGATTATTTTCCTCTCTTAGATTTGTCACTAAAGTGGAATGATGCTGTGAGTCTAACTGAAGGTATGGCTTCAGAGAATTGGCGTTCGAATGTCCGGTCAGCTTGATAATTTGTTGTTCTGAGACTCCTGCTTTGGCAAGAGTAGAAATAGTGCTAGCCTTATGGGAGTGATTAGTAATTTTATTTTTCAGATCTAAACCAATTTATTCTGCAGAAATTCTGGTCCACTTTGAAATTTCGTTTACACCAATGGGCTCATTTTTGTACCAGTTAAAGATGTCTGCTAAATAAACAGACCTGAAACTATTGTTTCAAAAATTCAAAGATCAGATTGAATGGAAAATATGCATCATCATACATTCTTGTCATCACCTGATCTTGAGCCATGACAAATAATTTTTTTTTTTGATTAAGTGAGCAGTTCATTTAGCTACCCCAGTCTGTTTTTTAAATTATCTTCTTGTGCTTTCTGGGTTTCCAATGACTGTGAATAGGTATTCCTTTTTCTTCAGCAGGTGGTTTTGGACGGGATAGCACAAGTTTTTCGAATGATCTAAAAATTTTTGAATTATTTACTAAACTCCTTTAAATGATCTTGTCAAGTTTTTTTTGTTCGGGTATTTGTTCGAATACATGTGTTACGCTTCTACACAATTTCTGTAGCATAAAATGCAAACTTTTCTTTGTTTGTTACATTATTTCTCTTCATTTTGATGTGGAAAAATCGAATGCAATGACAACAACATTGAAATACTAGTCCATGAAAAAAGTTATCCATGAAAAATTAAATTATAATAAAGCATTTCTACTGAAGAAAAACATGTGCTTCGATAACTCCTGAAGCACCACATTTGAGTTATAGGGAAATAGTATATGGTTTGAAAGGAAATGTAAAGGTGAATATGGTCAAGTGGAAAAACTACCGGATGTTCCATTTGAAATTACAAATTTATTAGAGTTCAAATATGCAGAAAGTGTTCCTGATAATATAAAACACACTGTATAATATTGATCGTCGTCTGAAGCCACATTAACTAGATTTGATTCATTGAACAAAAACTACATTTAACAGGAAATATTATTTTAATGTACAATTAGTGAAAGTACAGTTTTGGTATACAATCCTACCCGAAGAAGACTGCTGAATTTGATTATTTTCCTCTCTTAGATTTGTCACTAAAGTGGAATGATGCTGTGAGTCTAACTGAAGGTATGGCTTCAGAGAATTGACGTTCGAATGTCCGGTCAGCTTGATAATTTGTTGTTCTGAGACTCCTGCTTTGGCAAGAGTAGAAATAGTGCTAGCCTTATGGGAGTGATTAGTAATTTTATTTTTCAGATCTAGACCAATTTATTCTGCAGAAATTCTGGTCCACTTTGAAATTTCGTTTACACCAATGGGCTCATTTTTGTACCAGTTAAAGATGTCTGCTAAATAAACAGACCTGAAACTTTTGTTTCAAAAATTCAAAGATCAGATTGAATGGAAAATATGCATCATCATACATTCTTGTCATCACCTGATCTTGAGCCATTACAAATAATTTTTTTTTTGATTAAGTGAGCAGTTCATTTAGCTACCCCAGTCTGTTTTTTAAATTATCTTCTTGTGCTTTCTGGGTTTCCAATGACTGTGAATATAGGTATTCCTTTTTCTTCAGCAGGTGGTTTTGAACGGGATAGCACAAGTTTTTCAAATGATCTAAAAATTTTTAATTATTTACTAAACTCCTTTAAATGATCTTGTCAAGTTTTTTTTGTTCGGGTATTTGTTCGAATACATGTGTTACGCTTCTACACAATTTCTGTAGCATAAAATGCAAACTTTTCCTTGTTTGTTACATTATTTCTCTTCATTTTAATGTGGAAATATCGAATGCAATGACAACAACATTGAAATACTAGTCCATGAAAAAAGTTATCCATGAAAAATTAAATTATAATAAAGCATTTCTACTGAAGAAAAACATGTGCTTCGATAACTCCTGAAGCACCACATTTGAGTTATAGGGAAATAGTATATGGTTTGAAAGGAAATGTAAAGGTGAATATGGTCAAGTGGAAAAACTACCGGATGTTCCATTTGAAATTAAAAATTTATTAGAGTTCAAATATGCAGAAAGTGTTCCTGATAATATAAAACACACTGTATAATATTGATCGTCGTCTGAAGCCACATTAACTAGATTTGATTCATTGAACAAAAACTACATTTAACAGGAAATATTATTTTAATGTACAATTAGTGAAAGTACAGTTTTGGTATACAATCCTACCCGAAGAAGACTGCTGAATTTGATTATATTCCTCTCTTAGATTTGTCACTAAAGTGGAATGATGCTATGAGTCTAACTGAAGGTATGGCTTCAGAGAATTGACGTTCGAATGTCCGGTCAGCTTGATAATTTGTTGTTCTGAGACTCCTGCTTTGGCAAGAGTAGAAATAGTGCTAGCCTTATGGGAGTGATTAGTAATTTTATTTTTCAGATCTAGACCAATTTATTCTGCAGAAATTCTGGTCCACTTTGAAATTTCGTTTACACCAATGGGCTCATTTTTGTACCAGTTAAAGATGTCTGCTAAATAAACAGACCAGAAACTTTTGTTTCAAAAATTCAAAGATCAGATTGAATGGAAAATATGCATCATCATACATTCTTGTCATCACCTGATCTTGAGCCATGACAAATAATTTTTTTTTTTGATTAAGTGAGCAGTTCATTTAGCTACCCCAGTCTGTGCTTTCTGGGTTTCCAATGACTGTGAATATAGATATTCCTTTTTCTTCAGCAGGTGGTTTTGAACGGGATAGCACAAGTTTTTCAAATGATCTAAAAATTTTTAATTATTTACTAAACTCCTTTAAATGATCTTGTCAAGTTTTTTTTGTTCGGGTATTTGTTCGAATACATGTGTTACGCTTCTACACAATTTCTGTAGCATAAAATGCAAACTTTTCCTTGTTTGTTACATTATTTCTCTTCATTTTAATGTGGAAATATCGAATGCAATGACAACAACATTGAAATACTAGTCCAAGAAAAAAGTTATCCATGAAAAATTAAATTATAATAAAGCATTTCTACTGAAGAAAAACATAATGTGCTGTAAGTCATTGCATTCGCAATGAGAAATGCCATACAGGGTGTACCAAATAAAAAACAAAGTAGATGATGGTTTCTTGGAAACGACATGATGTTCTGAGATTGTGTGGACAGCATTTTATAGAGCTAAAAAGTGGCAAAGAAACAGTGCTTTTAGTTTTTTGAAAACTCTTCTAACGACTATAGAAAAAAAATTTAACCAAATCACCAAATTTTTTTTTTTCAATATCTCAGGAAGTAAATAAAATATTTGGATATCTCAACACCTATTTATTATTTTCGGCACAATGTGTCAATTTGGGGTTGACAAAAATGGGTTTATGAGTTGGTGATTTCGATCTAAGATGCCTAAAAATCTTGGGGTGCCGACTTATACCTGTAAAACTGTAAAATAAAACGCTGGACATTCGCTACCTTGATTACAAGAAAACAAATGAAATCACGGTCTACTTTCTAAATATCCCGCGATACTAGCGTGAATCGCCACCGTCGCGTCGGATTTCTTGTTGAGGTATATTTTCATGAACAGAAGTTTCAAGTATTGCGCACGAGCATGAAATGAAGAAAACAACATAATCAGTCAAATTTGCGGAATCACTAACCGCAAGCAGTTTTATTCGTCCCATTTTGAACTCACTATATCATTTTTGTTTTGTTAAAATGCAATTCACTGGAATGAATAATAATCCCAATTTCACATAAAAGAGTTGAAATTCAGATGAGTTGTGTGTTACAGTCTTCTTTCACTATTTTGAAAACTGAAAACTGAAGATATTTCTTTTCTGTGCAGTTTTATTTGACAGAAAATTAATATTCCATGGATCATCTAACTACACTGAAAGGATTTTGTTCAATAGTTTAGTAATGAAATGCAATTTTGGAGGGGGAAGTTTTCTTAGATTCAGTTAAGATCTTGAAAATCAATACTATTTTGAAAAAAAAATAACGCATGTTGAGCGGTGAACAGCGATCTAGCTACACATTATAGAATGAATCTTCCCAACCATCCTTGCTCTATGTTCTCTATGTTCAGCCAAAGCATTGATACCTCACTATCCATTTCTGATTACCCTACATAATATGACATTTTTTCAACAATTTCACCCACAACCAATATTTTCACTATGATATCACCTATCAGATAACTATAAAACTTTTGTTTTGTTGTCACTTCAATATTTACCCTGAACATAGAATTGTTTATCAATATAACATGATTACTTATAAATTTGTTCATAGTTGTGTTCATTTGTGAAATCTTCCCATATAATAAAACAATATTCCGATCAAAATATCTACAAAAACTAAATTCTATACAACATGCCGATGATATTGTATACGATTTTCCCCGTCTGACCCCTAGTCAATTTTCCGTCCAGTTGGGATTATACTAGACCATTCACTCATGTTCAGCATGCACGACCTGAAAAATAAATAATCGGAAAATTTTGTGAGGCACGATTCGCGAGTTCTTGTGTTGACAGGTCGCAGTTATAAATCACAATCTGTTTCGAGTTGTTCCCTTGTTGCTCAGGACGAATGTCACGTCAACTTCAATTTATTTTCAATTTCCACTTCGAAATGTCAAGTCATGTAACTTTAGTTTTCTGTTTTATTGCGTGTTCGCCTATTTACGGGTGAGAGAGCTTCAAATCTGAAGTACACCGCTTCAGCTTTATGAAAATGCTGATCTATGAGAACGTATACACGCTATTTTGTTCTGTTCTATCACTGTCGAACGTTGAAAATGATTATGTTTCAGAGGACTTCAAAACATTGCATTATAAATTGAAAAAGCAACTGACAGTCTACTCGATGAAATAATGTTAATTAAAAAAATTCATCGGATTTCAAAAATGCTTCGATAACTTCTGAAGCACCACATTTAAGTTATAGGGAAATAGTATATGGTTTGAAAGGGAATATAAAGGTGAATATGGTCAAGTGGAAAAACTACCGGATGTTCCATTTGAAATTACAAAGTTATTAGAGTTCAAATATGTAGAAAGTGTTCCTGATAATATAAAACACACTGTATAATATTGATCGTCGTCTGAAGCCACAGTAACTAGATTTGATTCATTGAACAAAAACTACATTTAACAGGAAATATTATTTAAATGTACAATTAGTGAAAGTACAGTTTTGGTATACAATCCTACCCGAAGAAGACTACTGAATTTGATTATTTTCCTCTCTTAGATTTGTCACGAAAGTGGAATGATGCTGTGAGTCTAACTGAAGGTGTGGCTTCAGAGAATTGGCGTTCGAATGTCCGGTCAGCTTGATAATTTGTTTTTCTGAGACTCCTGCTTTGGCAAGAGTAGAAATAGTGCTAGCCTTATGGGAGTGATTAGTAATTTCATTTTTCAAATCTAGACCAATTTTTTCTGCAGAAATTCTGGTCCACTTTGAAATTTTGTTTACACCAATGGGCACATTTTTGTACCATCCCTTGGCATTTTAATTTTTCCAATACGGATTTGTTGTTAGAAACAATCTATCTGAAGAAATATGTTTGTTTCGTTTTTCTAGAAGCATTTTCAACAATCTTACAGTACTCACGTTTTGATTTTCTTTATTTGTAGTCAACCACTTACTTTCACTGCACCTTTCATCTCCACCTTGAGCTGTTTTAGAAAAGACCGTGTTGTAGTCCACTCTGCCTGTCAATGTTCAATTATTGTATTTTTCGGCTTTGAAATAATAAATTTTATACTGCACACTTTCACCACCTCTCCAGGCTAATTCAGAAGCGGCTCTATGAATTTTTTTTTCTGAAGTCCCATTGGAGTATTTTCATCCCACTGCTCTGCTATTTTTTTAAACTTCTTCGTTACTTAATGCTATAGAACCTTGTCTTCTTTTATCTAAATTGCTCTGCAGTTGCTTGCGTTTAGCATTTTTAGCGTTTCTAGCGACTTGAAATGTCACATCTTTGAATGGGTCAAACACAATCTTATAATCCATATAATATTTTTCTTGCACCATTTTGGCTACAGTATTCCACATTGTTTTAACTACGTACTCCTTGTAGTCATTTCCGTCTGATTTCTTCATATTATACGCCCAATCTGCCAAAATGCTTGAGATTTCCGGCTGCGACGTTGAAGGTAATAGTTCATACCCCTTTTCTCGACAAAATAATTCGAACTGCCTCCAAATTTATGATTTGTTTTTTTTGGTGTTTTTTGAAGTGGCGTTGTCTATTGCAGAATTTATTATTTGAGTAGTTGCACTACCAAATCCGTTAACACTCATTTGAAATAAAAAACAACACTTTGTAACAAAAAGTATGAAAATTTGTTGTCATTTGGCTTTGTTGATAGCAACGCGTTCTTGGGTACAGCGTCGGATTCAATAAAGTCATACGCCAAAACTGACGTTTCTTATGGACGATTTTATACATGAGTTGAATTATCATCAATATTGAAGAATTTTCGTCGGCTTCATCTTCTGGATCCGATCAACTCGTTAATGAACAAAGAAGTTTGTTTTAATCGCCCTCATTAAACGAATTTCAACTGTTTTAATCAGCTAAACCGAGCAGAGATTATTCAAATCTAGACAACTCCCTTCGTTCACGAAGCAAATGAGGCAAAAAGGAAAATTCGTTCTTTCGCATGTCAAACGCAAGAAAATTGATTAAGTCCCTTCAGACGTCTCGACACCTTTCCGAATATGTACAGTAAAGGGGTGAGAGACATGCAAATGACGTGGAATACCTGATGATAGATGATCCGTAGTGCTTGAGTCGTGCTTGAATCGCGAGTGCTGATTCTCTGACAGAATTGAAAAGACAGTTATGAGATCAAGCTTACGGGGATAAAATGAAGGTAATTATCACTCAGAGATTCTGTTGAAAAAAAAAATTATGGATAGGTATTTCATAGCTCCTCCAGTAGAGTACGAAAACTTATTTATTGGAAAACAAATGCACACACCACTCTTTTCAGTCAGAACAAGTTGGGTTTATATTTTTAATTTTTTCAGTTTTTTCGGTATTCAATTCCTTCGTTGAATCTCGACTTCACGATGGTGTGAAGGAAATATATTGTTCGTATGGAAAAATATCGTTAAAAAAGCCAACATCCCAAAAAACGACTTTTTCATAATCGAATTCAAATAATCTTGAAATTTTTCAATTTTTTATTGCAAATAAGTGTTGATGTTCAAGAAAAAGGTCAGTTTTCATGCATTATGTCATTTACATTCAATTATTCGTTGTTTAAACTATAATCGAATACTTAAAACTTTTAAGAAACGAAGGCAATTAATCCAGATTGTTTTCGATTATTTATACATAGAATAGTAATGTTCACGTCACTTTTTAATATTCGCAATATAAAATCGTTTTATTACAGTCAAGCATAGGAAAATTTGAAAAACTAATATTTTCTTTCGAAAAAATTACAGCCAGTGTGAAACACAAACAAACCGTATACGTTTCATGAAAATCGAAACAATAAAATATGGTTTTAGCCTTTTTCTGGTTAATTTCGAGCTATTATTGAGGAATTATATATTTTAAAGATTTACAACATTTGTGTCGATTTTTTTCCTATAGGATGCATATTTCACCTACAAATAGTTAAAAATAGCATATATCGTCCCTTGTTCATATTTAACCACACCAAATTCAGCTGTTCCTGATGTTGGCTACTGTTTTATGTAACTTTGATTCGTAGGTCTTACCTATCAATTTCTATCAATTTCCTCTCCTGTCAATAAAACAAAAAATGCTCAATAAGAAAGTACAGAAATCTTTGTGATGATAATTTGAGTGTAATCAAGAATGAACTCATCATTTTATGTAATTGGTCTTTACACTCTATAGATGTGAATTTACTTTACGATGAATTTCTCGAAAAATGTTCCAATATTATAAATAAAATTTCTCCCATACAAATAAGCAACTTCAGAAACAATATTCCTTGGTTTGATAATGAAGTTTTCATCAAAATTAAGGAACGTGATGAAGCCTATAAAACTTTTGTAAATACGGTGGGTGATGAAAATTTGAAATCAACAAGATGGGAAAATTTTAAGAAATTGAGAAATGAGGTAGGTAGTTAACTCATTAAAAATAAAAAAAGCTCAATTTTATTACAATAAAATAGACCGATATAAGAATAAATCGCAATTGATGTGGAAAACCTTAAAAACGCTGGTTAAAAACAATGATCGAACCTTTCCAAACTCGATCCAATTTGAGGAAGGCGGGGAAATGAGTATAAAAAAAGGCGATGCTGACATTGCTGAAACTTTCAATTCATAGTTTATCAATAGCATTCAACATTTAATCCAAGGCATAGATAGTTCCGAGCCATGGTTCAATATGGATAATAATTTATATCTACCCTTTACCACTTTCCGATTGATTACTTTGACCGAGTTGAAGGATATAATTGTGTCATTAGATAATAAATGTAGTATATATGAAACCTTGAATTCTAAAATGTTAAAACATGTATTTGAAACAGCTGGTCATGCAATCCTCAATTTGATCAACACATTGCTTCAAAATGGTCAAATACCCGAATCTTTAAAGTTACAAACACTATAAAAGCAAGTATATTTAGACCTATTATTACCCTACCGCAAATAGAGAAGGTATTAGAATTGACAGTATATAACCAATTATTAGAGTTTATTGACAGAAATAATATTATGTTCATTAATCAGTCTGGTTTTCGAAAGAAACATTCTTGCAAAACAGCATTACAGTTGATCAAGGAAAATATGTGGTTGCGGTATTTCTAGATTTAAGAAGGGCCTTTGAAACTATTGATAGAGGGGTACTGCTTCAGAAACGGTTTATGATTGGTTGAGAGATTATTTATCGAACAGGAAACAGAGGGTACGTGTTAATGAATCTTTCTCGTCATATGTGATAAATCAAACAGGAGTACCACAGGGTAGTGTACCTGGGCCTCTCATATTTATTTTGTATCCAAATGATATACACTTATTTACAGACTGCGAGTTCATCAACTTATTTGCAGATGATACCTTATTGGCCGGCACTGGAACAAATTAAGAAGAAACTATTGTTAAAATGAATAAAGTTTTGGCAGAGGTAGGAATATATCTACAAATAAATAAAATGAAGCTCAATGTAACAAAAACTAAAGCAATGATAATCCCTAGTAAATTTAAATACAATAAAATAAATACCAACAACTTAAGTATAAAATTGGAAAATGAAAGTATAGAAATAGTAAAGGTAGTGATCTAGGTTTTTAACTTGATAATTGTTTAACGTTCGATGACCATTTCAAGTATATTGAAAAAAAATCGCCAAAAAATTATATTTTTTCTCAAGAATCGCCAGTAATTTACAAAAATTGTTGTGTATGAATCAATAATTCAACCCCATTTTGATTACTGTGCATCTATTATGTTCTCAATTAATTTAAACAAAACGCAACAAATGCAAAAATTACAAAATCGTGGAATGAGAGTAATTTTAAAATGTAGTAGGTATACACCAACCATAGCATGCTATCTACTCTACAATGGTTTTCAGTATTACAAAGACTACTGTATCGTTCCATGATTTTCACTTATAAAATATTGAATAAGATTACCCGTACTTATTATCATCAATAACTTTCAATAACGACAGTCATCAATATTCAACGAGAACCAGTAATCAACTTCATATAAACAGAAAATATTTAAGATGTAGTATGAGCAGTTTGTTTTCAAAGGTTTTGTCCGATTCAATGATTTGCTTTATTCATTGAAACCGAAGCCAACATTGAAATTATTCAAGAGTGAACTTTTGAAACATATTCATAATGAAAATTGAACATTTTTTTCATGTAATGTTAATAATATATATTTGTATTGTTTAGAAAACCATGTCCAAGCTTAAGCTTATACATGATGATGTATTTTTCCTAACTGTATTACTTAAATCCTTCATATTAGGGAATCCTATTTAAATAAATAAATATATTTCTAAATATATTTCTAGGTTTCAAGAAGTTTGTGATAATAATCACCATCACCCTAGATAGCTAAATGTAGTAAACTCATAACAAAAAAAAAGCAGATGACGAAAAATATATATTATATAGCAGGCACTATATCCCAAATATAGTATCAGGAATCAGGAATGATTTGTATCATTCCTGAAGCAGGTCCTCTTAAGGTCACACTCACTAGAAGAACAGTAGTTAGCCTAATTTTCGTCATTCCGTTCATTAATCATTGTCGCCGCTTTGAAATGATATTAATTGGAAGAACATTTTCTGTTATGCCTAGCACTGCAGAGAATGAACTTCGCCCTTTATTTCTTGGTTATAAATTGAAATAATTGAAATAATATAGACGATATTATTATTATAATTATTATTATTAATGCCATCACAAGTAGTGATTTTACAAAATGATTCGATGTGGCAACACCGCGGTATTAAATCTTCAACGACGCATACTGATTTTATAGCTTCTCTAAATGTAGGATTGTAATCTCATTTAATTTTTCTCGTAACTCACTATTGATGTCGACTATCGTTATCCAGATTATCCCGATTTCACCACAAATTCGATTTTATTTTCAATTTTACCGAAACATTTATTTGTATCTCTTTCAGCTTCTTGGTAGAGTCAGCCGACGCTTCCGCCATGTCATCACTTTCACTAAGCTGTCATACTGTATCCATCATAACCAATTCTGAATATAACTATTAGGAATCTATGGCCCTCTTAATTTTTTTTTCTGCGATTTATCGTCACAAATTTCTTTGAGTTACACCAATTATTTCTCGGAAACAGTTTGTAGTCAACGATCACTATCACTAACGGCAATAATCGCAAATCTCCTTGAATACACACAAAAATACATTGGATACCATCTTTGATCAATTATCCAACTTCTGACAACAAATTTCACAATACCAGGGTTTGTAGCTACTTCAACTACTGTATAACTACGACTCGATTATTAGGTGCCCAAGAATAAACATTATATACCGATAATTCACTTCGTTCTCCTCACCAAACTTGTCCAACTTGTTATCTGCATTCGTACTCGTCCGTCCGCTTGAATCAGCTTCCTTATATGGTTCATAAAAAAACATCGAAACGGTTGTTGGAATCAGCTGTTCCAGTTATGGGCCGTGATGGTCGTGATGGTAGAGCGCTCGCCTTACAATCATAAGGTCAAAGGCCAGCACAGTCATCGGTTGCGGATCTCTTCCTTGCTCGCACAAGCTCCTAGGAGCTTCTGAGGGGTTTCTCTCTGTAGAAACCTGGAAGATTCGTTAGAGAAGAAAAAAGAAAAAAATAAAAGTATCACTATGTGCTCTGGATGGATTTGCCAACAAGACCAATAAGCTCTTGTTATATTAGGCTACGGTAATCTGCGATATATTGAAATAAACTCCACCTATATGACCTTTATGATACTATATTCCAGAGCTGTGCCCAGCACTGACATAAAGTGCCAATTAATGATTTCAATAATTACTTAATGAGCAATAGATAAATATGGAGGCTCTTTTTCACACTTAAATAAAGACGCAAATAAACTATATCGTCTTTTAAAAGATAGCTCGTAGATGAAAACCCTGCTACGCAAAAATTATTGTCGATATATTTCCAATTAAAAATAGAGCCCATTTCATTGAGACGTTATTGACTAAACTAAATAACTGAAATTATCTTTCAATTGCAAACAACTTTTTTCAATATCATTTTTCGATATTTTGTATAGTAATGCCACTTTATTCCAGAGTGAAATTAGAATTTCGGCCGATTCTTGCTTAACCGCACGCCACTGATAAAAACGGCTATGCGCATATTTAGTCTAATTGAATGCACCAAATTTTATGTGGAATGAAATTTTTTGAGAAACTATTAGTTAAAAAGTTTCCCATATGGTTCCAAGTTTTTGACGGATACTGTATACTTATAAATGCTGAAATTCAATTAAACATTTAAGATTTTCACAAATAATATAACATCGCGATATGTTTCGTTACACTATAGCTTTTTCAAGCGGTTTTTATATTAACTGTTCTAAATTCTCGAAATTTGGTAAATTTACCGGTGAATACTGGTGAAGTCTCGAATGTGAATGAGGACGTAAATAAAAGTTTTTTTAGGTAGTGGGTGCGCCGGGTCTCACCTGCCGCGACTTCATGTTTCTACTAGATTCATTTATATGGAAATGCTTAGCGCTTAGTAATCTCGAAAAATTACTAAGCCTTCTCGTTAAATGCTCCGGAGCACTAAGCACTAAGCATTGGTCCAAGAAAGTCCTCGGGAGCACAGTGCTTGGGAGCACAAAAGTGCTTTGAGTGCTTTTACCAGCACTATGCACTGTGCTTTGGGACAGCTCTGCTATCTTTACATCTTGTGAAAAAAATGTAAGCCAATAATTAATTTATCTGTCATGATGTTGTTCTATATATTTATGTTATTAGGTATATTTACGAAATGAACCTAGTTAGATATCAGTGACAAGTGTCTTCATCGATATGTGTAGAGAGTGTTCTTGTAAGTAACACCATACGCCACCTTAGAAGCAGCACTGATGTTATTTTTAACCAAACTAAGAATTGAATTTGCGATAAACTTCGTGAAAGTGTACTTGGCAACACGGCTACAAGAATTTTACATTTGACGATCGGTAGCCTGTGATATCAGTGAGGCTTGCTTTTCCAGAATAATAATCCAATATCTAATATATTTTTCAATTCCAAGAAGTTTTTTGGTTCCGTGGTTCTTTTATGTTGTGTGAGGCAGCTTATTCTTTAACACCTTTCCATTTTGGGAGGATTAGGAATACCACATAATTTTCCTATATTCTTTAGCATTAAGCAACTCCATGTGCATCCTGGGACAGGAAGTATCTTTCACCCAGTGGACGAAGAAATGGGGTTAAGTCAAGTTGGTAGTAAAAACCAATTAATCACAGGGTATTTTTGTCTAATGAACGTTGTTCTCCAGGAGGACGTTTTCTGAAATTGACTTTTATCTGAGTGAACCTCTTTTCTCCTTTTTACAGACACTAAGTAGGGACTTTTCTGAACCAACAACAGAAGCTAGCGAAGAAGCAGCGTTAGGACTAAAACAAACCTGATTGTATACCATAGCAAGCATTGCTTGTGTCAAATAATAACGAAAACGAGATGATCCCATTTTATAATTTGAGAAGTAATATAACGTATAATAAGTAGTAGCCTTCTACGTAAGCTGTAGGTTCCGGATCTTCTTTGCTCGCACAAACTCTGCTTGTGAGGAGTTTTACATATTCTAAAATAAATTGTGGAAGTACGAGTTCTTCAATTATTTTTCTGGGTACGGCAACACTTTTTTATTAATATACGTTCGTAACTTGTTAATTATCTCGATTTAACATCTCACAGTCCTTCAAAGGGTCAGATATGTCATATTCCCCTGCAGTTAATCGAGTTCTCGATTGTGAATGATAGTACACCCGGATCCAGTTACACTTGAGACTATTCAAAGGGTGATACCTGTTGCTTCCAGAAATCCATCAGCGCCTTTGATGTGCAATTTCCTTGTAACGTTATCCCAGAATATATCATATTAATTATGTCAGTCGTAAATGAAATATGACGGTTATGTGCATTGAGTCATTAGTTAGTTACCGAATCTTTGTTAATTACCAGAACTGCAATGTATCTTCACTACTCATACTGTGAATACGTTAGGAACATTTTTGGAGTGCAATTTGATCCGGTGTTTCTCAAGAAAGGAATACTAAGTATCTATTCATTTCATTTATGTAGTCAGAAGTTTAGCAAGGTCCCTTGAAATATAAAGTGTACAAAATTAAATCCTTAACCCTTCATGTGTGAGGTAGGCTATGACGTACCCAACCTAATTTTGAAACCTGTATCGGGTGTCTGTAGAAGGTGGTTAACTTTTCCGATTCTGAAGATAATATGAAATTTGGTAGAACTGTAAACAACACGAAATGGCATTTTTTGACAGGTCACTCAGCTTCATGAAACTTCCAGTTTCACTGGAAGTGACATTAACTGTGGATTTTAAACTGGACACTTGGTATACTTCCACTTCTTTTGTTTCCATATCACATTCTGATAGGATGTCATCAATGTGAGTCAACTGTTCTGAATAACGGCAAGAACGACCTTTCTTGTCAACTCCCGAAGCATCTGGAATGTTCAGAGAAAAGTTGAATGCTGGTATGAATACAGGCTTCCCTGACACTTTTCTTTCCTGCTTTCTTTGAATTTGTTGATTTTTATACTGAATTATCCTTGTTCTAAATTTTTTCTCAAAAAAACTGAATCTGCCTCCGTTTCTGCGCAGGAACCATCTTCTTGTCTATTTCAAACACCAATAACCTGAATCGATTTCTCTGTAGCCTTATTTTTTGACATAATTTGGAATAATAACCCACTCTAAGGAGTTCACTTGTTATATTGATATCTGCTTCATCGTTTCTTTCTTCTTGTTCATCCTTCATAGCTTCATATTCAATTAATGATTTTTGTCAGTATTTCAGTAAAAATTGTTTGTATTATTTATTTTTCAGCACCACTGTTTCTTCTTCATTATTATTTTCGGAAGTTTCACTTCTGCATTTTTTCCTTACTCTTCTGAAGAAGACCTTTTGCATTCCTATTTCCACTTCCTGATTGAACTTAATGCACTTTCTTGTCTATCTTTGGTCTTTTGCTTTGCCTGATCAACTTCTTTCTCCTTATTCTTCTATTACAAGAGATTTATTAGAAACAAGTTATACATGTGTTTTAGTATTGTTGACAGATTGAAGTGAATTAAATACCGCTGCAATAATCCTGGCTTGTTTTTAGATGATCGAGCTCAGCTTGTTGACAATGTAGGACATCATCACTCGAGAATGCTTTAATCACATCGAAGAAGAAACGGGACGCATGCAAGACACATCTAGACGAGTCATCAAGTGTTCTAAATGACGCTACATCTCTCGACGTTTCTTTCTGGAAGCCTATTGCCGGAAATAAAGGAATTTCGAGGGGAGTTGGACAGTTCACAGTGAATTACAATCAGAGTTTGAAAATAGACAGAGCTGTCTCAGCAATTGTGATATAGATTATAATAGTTTTTTTTTATAAATCAGAAATAAATTTTTGGATAATAGTTCAATGCATTCTCACTACAGTGGTGTCAGAAATAGAATGAGCTAGTGTTTCTTGGTCGCGAAGCCCATCCAAGGATGTCTAAACCGCTAACTGGTGTAGCTGGATATGCAAGAGGAACCAAGCGTTCAATGCCAGCTTTCAATTCCTATAGAAATTTGTTTGATTTTTGGCAGCGATTTTTCAGCTGTGGATGGTATATGTGTTCTAAGTGGTCTGGTATAGTATACTGTACTTCTAATCAGCTAATCATAGTTCTCCACCTCTGCAGCTACAGCTTCCCTGTGTTTCATCCGTTTGCTCAGTGGAAGCTTCAATTCGTTAGCGGCTATTGGCTCATGGAGTTTTTCCACCGAACTGAGGCAGCATCATGGAAAGCTCATTTCCTGTTTCAGAAGAGACCTTGGCACCTTCCATCCCTTTTTGAACTTCATCCAAATTCAAACTCAGATCCAAAATTGGATTTTTCTTGACAGTTTCATTGGTGTTGGCAGTTTCAATTTAATTCTCCAACTTACTGCCTTTTGCCTTTAGTTCGTACATTTTTGCCACATTTTCGTCTTTGATTTGATCACTTATTGTTTCTTTCGATTTTTCCATTTCTTCCTCGATTTTATATTTGATTTAATCTATGTCTGTCTCTATAGTTTCCATTCTTTCGCTTTATCGATTCGCCAGACCAAAGAGTTAATCTTTTAAATCTAATGTGTTTTGGAGAAGTTCATCGTCCAGAATCCGCGAATTTTCCAAATGTTCCTGTTTCAAATTCCTGGCACTTTCTTGTAATTCGTCTTCCAGTCTATTCGAATTTTCTTGAAGTTTTTCTTGAAGTTCATCTTCTAGACTCTTCGAATATTTTGTTGCAGTTTGTCTTTCAAGGATTGTATTACCTACGAAAATATTTCCTTTTCAAATGTCTTCAAGAGAGATGTTAGTCTACTTCAAACAGTTTTCTTACAAATTCGGCAAATATTACATTATCAGGCGTTGTTTCATCAAAAACCCGCAAAACTCAATTTTCCATTTCATGTAACTGTAAAGAAAAAACTCCTCGTACACTACTGAGCAGTACCGAACTGGTTTGTTGGCGACTCTAGGGTCCAATTCTCATATTATCCAACACCAGCACAATTTTATCAGTGTATCGTCTGATTTCGCATCATTCGTCTCCCGAAAACTTCCTCAATTCATATATCATGTCCTGCTCCAATTTCTGGGACAAAGGCGTCGTCTATCACGTGACGATAATGGCCGGTCTATTGAAACTTCCGCCTGATAAATAAGATGGAACCGACTAGCCGCCAGAGCCCGGGAAACAGGAACCAAGAACTTCCTAATTGCAAATAGTTTCCAGGGCATTGCAGCCCATAATTGACGCCCTCCATTGTCAGACTCTCGCTGGGGTGCGAGCCGAAAAGTTCAATGCGTTTTATTGATATGGTTTTGTACTTAGCTATTCCGCGGAAGGGAAGTGGGAAGTTGTAGATTCAACGGGAGACGAGAGACAAAGTTTCCGGAATCGTTCTCTTTGAAACTGTTATTTCTGAAGGTGGAACGAGTCGTTAAGGAATGTCTTCATTTCCCTGTGCCGGCCGAGAATAAATGAAATGGAAATGAGATAAAATATTCATTTGTTCGTTTATTCTCCACCTTAATGGGAAATTCAATGGGGCAGAACATCTTTCTGTTGGCGAAATTTTTCAACGCGGAAAATTAGAATTATTTTATGTTGGTTGATTCTTCAGTTATGGCTGACATTAATAGTAATTTTTCGTTTCAAATCCTGTTCGTGCCTGGAACAATTTCAGTCACATAAATCAACTATATTATTCTTATAAAACAGTATAGTCAGAAGGGAGAACTTACCATTAATGGTGAGCAATTCAACAAATCATTTCACTAGTTCAAATGACTTTTATGATGATCATGAAAGGACACATACGGTTACATTTTTTTGAGTCCCTACATTTAGGAAAAATATTAAAAAAATCTGGACGTCACTTATTTGAAATATTTATTAAGATGATCTGTATCTCATACAACATATCAACCATTGTCACCTAGCATATTTTGGTCCCAAAAACCTGGATAAAGGACCCCGCCCTTTTTGCTATATAAAATGTTACAAATTTTTGGTATTTTGTGTAGGAGTAGGTCTCGGTAAGAAATATGTCCGGGCCCAACCCGATCCTATGACTAGTTTTCGAAATACAGGGTGTTAAAGTTGGGAAATGGCGACTTTTCCCCATCTTGTATCTCTAGAGATAATCAATTTATTTGAATTTTTTGCATGCAGTATTTTGAAAATATCCTTTGGCAACTTCTGAATCCATCAAAAACTAGTTATAGAAAAAAGCTGAAAATTCTACAGCTTCTGATTAACAATATTTTGAATAGAATAATGGAAAAAAAATACAATCATAACGGTCATAATTCCAAAATACAGAGTGATGAAAAATATTGTAGTTTTCTGATATTTTCGTGTGGTTTACATTGGTTTTAGAAATACCCTGTATGCTCTAGTTTCCTCAATGACGTCCCCAAAAACTGGAATGAATACAATTTATCAACTCAAACATACAAGGAGGGAGAGAAAACTCAAGCGAAATTTATTGCGGTATACCACAGCATTTGTATGAATTGAAATCACCCTGTAACGGAAAAGAGTTCTTTAGGTTTTTTTGGAGAGGCTAGCTGCCAAAGGATATTTTCAAAATACTGCATGCAAAAAATTCAAATAAATTGATTATCGCTAGAGATACAAGATGGGGAAAAGTCGTCATTTCCCAACTTTAACACCCTGTATTTCGAAAACTAGTCATAAGATCGAGTTGGGCCCGGACATATTCCTTAAGGAGACCGACTCCTACAGAATACCAAAAATTTGACAAAACGCCATTTTATATAGCAAAAAGTGCGGGGTCCTTTGCTCAACTAATTTCGAAACTTGATGAAATCGCTCACCATGTTCATCACTCTAGTAAAGAGTCTAAATGCAGAAAATGAAATTTCAGTTACATATTCACACCCATACGCTCGTAACTTGTAGTAAATTTTGTAAAATCTTGTATCATTGTTTCATTGCCTAAAAAATTTTCAATCACACTTTTGAAAGAGTTTCAGGCTGCTCTTTGTACCTCGGTTAACAGGACTTGGAGTTTTTTATCGTCCAATATTTCTCTAATTTGTGGACCCACAAATTTTTCTTTCCTAAGCCCAATTTAATGTGGTAATATTATTATTTTTATGGATCAACTCAACATGTATTTCGTCTTATATGAACATATTCATTTCGTAAAGGCCAAATTTTTTTTATTAACTTTCCAAGAGTCAGTTCAGTTCGACATTCATATTCTAGTAATAGTTACGGAAAATTCGTCATAATTATATAATTTTGTTTATGAGCATATTTTTGCGACATAATCACCCACCTTCCCTTTCTTTCGAAATATAAACGACCTCATGTCTTTTTATACCAAATGTATCACTCTGTATCTCGAAAACGACGATACATATTTGAAGGAACTTTCCTTCTCGTTTTAACGTCAACAACACGGTTTTGTGGGAGGTACAGATCCGAAGTACTGAAACATTTAGCCCATATATGCAGTTCGGCATCCAACCATGTATTTGAGCTGAGTTGGTAATACTTAGTTAATAAACTTGCTGCTGATTTTCATTGATATTCTCAGAAACGATGCTTTCTTTAGTTCTCAACAAGAAGGGCGAAACTTTGAATTTCATTGCTGACTATATAAAGTATTCTCTGATGCTTACAACCGCGGAAAGTTCGTTTCCACTACCGATTCTTATCTTCTTCGCCTCCCAAATAACAATTTGAATGTCATTTGGAGTTCATCTCAGTTTCAGGAAAGTTTTATTTTGCTTGGGTGATATCCGCTTCGAATTATGCAGGTAATAAATATTTTCTAATAGTCTCCCGAAGCAAATGAATATGAGTCGGGTTCAAAGCAATTCAGATTGCTATAAGATGAAATCATCTAGCAGTTAGCTCAACGTTACTCGCATAAACTTGTTTTACATCAGTCGTCGCGGGTTATTGGGTTACCCCATTTCATTTACGGCCCAAAAACTATATGATTATGCTGGAGTTTAATCCCGACACCAAACTGCTACCTACAAACACCTCGTCACGTGTTTCAGTCACGGGATAAAACTCCAGAGTACCCAATTCATTACTATAGAAAGACTATTTACTTTCCAGTATAATCTACTTTTCATCCATGTGTGGTGTGTAGATATAACCTTTCGTATATGGGCGCCCTATATAAATAATTTCTCCCACTATTACCGCTACTAAGATCAGTCAGTAAGGATTTTTGATAGGACATCGAGAATGAATTGAAAATCATACGTAATCATGAGTATTTCATGACACCGATAGAGAAGCGAACCAGCGCAACATCGCACAGTCACGGTATATTTCGGGTCTTCTGTGAAACACCACCAGAGCACCAGTAAAGCTAGGGCTCCGAATAAAAACCAGAAGGTTGAATTGGAACAAAACTCTAAGATAGCAGAGCACAAAACCCAACTAAGGAGAATTCCAGCCATGTAATCAAGCTACAGGTATCCAGGTTCGAGCCCAGCAATGGCAAGTAAAATCTGTCTGACCCCTGGAGTATAACTATCCTTATTGACGCTGCCCGGAGCACATAGAGCACACCATGCCAAAATCTGGTCCCCAAGGTAACCCGTAACCTGGACCCGACTTCAAAGTGACATGTCACATCGAAAACGCATTATAAATTTAGCGCCCATGCAAGCAGCGACCCTTCTGATCATTTCGTGGATTCACACCGCTGAAACCGCCGATCTAACATTTTGACAGATTTTTCATTTGTCCAAACACAAGTGCAAAGAAGCGATTTCCACCACCAACTGGAAGCACCGTAGATCAGATTGGAGCCGATCAAAAGGTTGTGGATGCCTGATCATTCAATTGCTGAAAAATTATGTCCTACATCGAAAGTCCTCGTCGCAAGTCAGAATCGTACAGGAGTGATCGAACATCCGAACAGGGTGAATATATCTGCTTCGGAAAGACGAGCTTGATGCCGAGTTGACCAAGTATCGTATGGAAACCACTGGCACCGTAGATGAAAAGCGTTGACGACTGACCAAGTTTATCCGAGAGGGCTGAGCTTGGCCTGTTTCGACTACTATGACAGCGTTTGTGTTCTCTACAACCTCAGGAAAAACAACAATAATTGCCACGATACCGGTCATCACGCCCACGAGTGCAGGAGGGCACTCCCTGCCAGAAGTCCTCCAATGATCCTTGTTGGGAATTTAGCCCACCCCGCCCCAGCCATGACCGTTCCTTAGCCCCATGCTGTAGGCTCCGGAGACCAAGGACCGGCGCGTGTCCTTTGATGGGTCACAAAAACCACGACACCTTCCTGGCTAGAAGAGATTCATGAGTCCCAAGGAATCTCTTCAGGCCAGCTTCTGCAAGCGATGCTGCAAGGAATGCCTTCATCATGATATAGGAATGACCGGGTACAATGGGCAAGGACGCCAGAATTCTGCAGCACCTTTCACAGGTTCTTCTTTCCCGTCGATTACCTCATCGACTTGGAGATGGCCATCAGCAAGAAAGTGGTGAGGCCTACATGCAAACTCTAAGGAATTACGCAAGAGCAGGCTTTACCGAAAACTCCTCCCAGAGTTTCGATGTCAGATCCGTAGAACCGATTTCATAGACGTTTGAGAATTTACCGGAGTCAATCGAGAATATGAGCTGCTCCGCTCAAAGATTGAGCCTAACCGCAAAGCATCACCCCTCGTATCAGGCTAGATTCAGCAACATCAATGAGACCGTCTCCGCATTCCACCACATACCAGCCACCTCCCAGACCTACACCACCGACGATATCGTACCTTCAACTTGAAGACGAGACAATGGTCCTGCACGAACCAGATCATCACCGATCAGAGACCAAGAATGCTGTCGATGTAGTTAGGCCAGACATATCAGAATCCATTGCAAAGCTGTTCCCAGAATATTCTACCACGATGCAGACAAGAAGGTGTGATATCCCAAAACTGTTCCTGTTTGAGATCTGGAATTCAGGTAAGGCATTGCACCCAATCGAGGTCCGGACAAAACCAATCCCAACTCAACTTGACTCTAATAGCAGCCGGCGTGAAACAGAAAGACGATCGTCCCCATATTTCCGTCATGGTACCAGGAGAAACAGCCTTGCTGGACACTGAAGTCGCAAATTCTTATGCAATCTCCATAGTCGACCGATGGAGGATAATGGGACTCCACAGTACGGAGACTCCGCCGCGATTCCGTCAGAACAGGTAGTGGTCACGATCTTTCAATTAGGGTAACGGTGAAATCTAGATAGGAAGAAGAGAAAGACACTTGTAGATATTCATCGTTTACTTTTTTCATAAGCAAGTGAATATTTCGTTTATTTTTGTGATACTATACATAGTCCGACAGTTGCCTGCTGAGATCAAGTACTTTATCTCTTTCATATCAACGTATTAGCCTTTCCAATATTTCGAGTAGAAAATACATGAGACTTATAGAACGATATGCCGTAAGTGTCTTGTTGCCTGTTCTCTCTACTTTTGGGTGATATAATATGACCTCGCTCCATAATCCAATCATCGGTAGGAGCATAAGTTCGAATATCAGCATGGCCACTGGTCTCGTGCATGGCATCACACGTTTGAAGAAGTAAAGGCTACGTCTTCCCCTAGCTCGCACAAATCTTTGCTCGTAGAGGTGCAGCCGGTTGACGGATATAACAATTTTAACAATGACAATTTTAACAATTTAAACAATTCTATTGTCTTCTATTCTATTCTAATCCTTCTTTCTTACTGCATTGTTGGGGATTGATGGATGGTGTTACTGACAGTGAAACAATGTTATCGTAGCTATGATTGTTATAGTCTTCAGAACATCGTGAAGGCTATCATGAAACAGAAATTGTAACCTAACATTACAGGAGCTTTTATCCATGAATAAGGAAAAAACATATGAATTGAAGTCAAAAAGTTCTACAATATTGGTTCTGAAAAGTAGGTATGCATGAAGTTAATTTAACAAAATACTCCTCTTGGGCCGATTTTCTAATAAATTCAAAGTATGTTCTATTTCAATATTGGTTGGCACTCACTATTCCTTCAGTGCTTATTTTCAGTATTATCCAAATCAAATTTATGTTTGCTAACAGAGATTCATCCAAGAAAACTCGTTTCTTTCCTCACGCAATCCGAGATATTCCTGAAAACAAAGGAAAATATCCGCTTGTTGAACTAATTGTGGCATCTTGTTCGAATCGTTTTTGTTCCGGAGAAACACAATAAAATAAAATTCCCAGTGAAGAATTGTTTTGTGGAATTCCCTCGATTCCGATTCAATTTTGATCCGGAGCTTGAAAAATTAGTTTTTCCCTTCAAATTATTACACTCTTCTGGAAATGAGCCAATTTCCAGTGCACTAGTCAGCTCTTACCAGACAGTTTGAGACCGGATGAAAAAAACAATATATCAAAAGTGAAATATTATTCTAATAACAGCATGGTATAGAATTGGGACACGAGGACATAGTAACTGCGAGCTAGTCTTTTTATCAATGAGTTGTTCAACAAGATTGTAAGATGTATTTTCAGTGTTGGAGTGAGGCCAAGACACTATTCCAGACAATCTACTAAATTGAAAAGTTATCGATCATTTCAGGTGAATTATTGAAAGATTTTCTTGCATACAAATACATAACCTGTGATGTAAGTCCATTTTATTTCGAAATGGAGTGGTATTATTTTATAATATTTGTAGAATTTTAACTTTAGCGGATGATGGAAGTACATGTACTTCTCGTTGGTTGTCACCACCTAACTAATCGATTGCGATAGTAAATTGTGGAAATGACTCCGATGCTTTCAGATCTCAACGATAAATGTTAATATTGTGACAGCATTTTCAGTCTAGAGCGACAATATTAAAAAGATGCCTTATCTATAAAAATTATTGGAAGGAAAATGAAACAATAAATATAATGTATTCTATTCAAGTTTGAGATCAATTAGAGTCAGGAAATGTGTTATGAATAATATTTGGGGGGTAAGTTACGCTCCGAGTCCTGAATTCGTGAAAATTAATTGGGTTGCCAACTGAAATCATCTCTAAGCGAAGGTAAGAATCACTTCAAAATATCCAAATGGCATTGTGAGAGGTATTTTTAAAGCTCTCACAGTTTTCTTTACAAAAATATTCAAATTCCGCAGAACACTTTTGAAAAAATTACATGTTGAAACCTCACTAATTTTATTCAGCTGCTTACTCACTACTTACTTGAGGAACTGTTCAAACTGAAGCCGTCCGGTTCCATACAGTATTTAATCTTTTGTTCAAAATATTTGCGCACATTCAGAAGCATTTCCGGAGTAATTCGACGGTACTCGTCAACGATTCTTTTATGCAAACCTTCCTACGACGCTAATTGTGATTCATACATTTTACTTTTCAGGTAACCTCACAAAAATAAATCGAAGGGCGATAAATCTGTTGATCGTGGAGGCCATTGAATGCTTTTCTTCTCCCAGTATAATGCCATGGAAAACATTGTTCTGAATACTGTCGAACAATCGACGCATAATGCGAAGGAAAACTATCTTGTTGAAAAATTAAGCGATGCTGTTTATCTGGGAATTGGTGATCGTGATGGTAGAGCGCTCGCCTCTCAACCACAGGGGCGTGGGTTCGATTCCCGATCATTTTCAATAATATCAGTCAAGGCAGGGTCAATAGCGTTTTCCAGTTATGGCAAATACATTTCGCCAGTCAAATTGCCATGTAATCAAATCGTGAAAAACTCAAAAAAAGCTGTAGTCATCGCAAATACATTTCCTGGACTGAATATATTTTATATGTATTGAATTAATTATTTTTCAAAATGGTTTGGACGCTAGTTTGATTGATCACAGATACCAGCTGCCTCGTACTCAACGTCGAATCAAGATTATATGTCCTAAAATTGCAACATCAGTAGCTTCATTACCTACATGCATTTCCATTTCTCGTAATTCATTAGCTTTCGATATTCCCCATTGAATTGCGTTTTATTTTGAAACATCGAGTTGGCTGTGACCCCAATTCGATGATAGCACCATGCTTAGTAGGCTTTGAAATGCAAAGAGCGTTAGCTAGCTGAAGTTATTTGAAATTTTTCAATACCCTGATCAATCCCAGCGTGTTGTCAATGACTGATTGAATTTAAGAAAAATCAGAAAATTACTTCCTCACCATCGAACTATCATCGAATTTCTAACTCGATGTTTCACAGTAAAATACAGTTCAACAGCCAATTAAGAAGCCAGTATCAATTTGTCATATATGGCCCAAAAGAGACTTTTAAGGTAAATTTACAGTGTGACATTTGAGAAAAATTAATAGGTTACTTCTAGCCAAACATGTAGCTGAAAAAAATTGTCGTTAACTTAAGTTGAGTATATTTTTCTGATAGGATCCAATCGCCATATTTACAGTTGACAATTGTATTGTCGCCAAAGTACTGATTTAGCATAATCCGATTCTATTATTTATGTTTTTATACGTTTGTTTATCACTAAGAACTATCTGTCAGATATTTTGCCTTTCTGCTAATACATCAACCCACCAATCTTTACCTTCCTGTTGAAATGTCACTGTTTTCATTGTTATCCAGAACTACCACCATTTTTGCAAATACGCTGAACAATCAGTATTATTATAGTCCGTGGTGACACCACAACTTGTCGCCGACTACGTACTTGTTATATATTTTTTTCATAAAGGGAAGAAAGTTATAAATAATAATGGACGTCTGGCTAATAACAGTAATAGCTGCACAGTTGAAATATTTAATTCATCAGAAATGCGACACTAGGAATCAAGTGAGTGTGTAGAAATCGAAAAATATCACATAGTAACCACAATATCTTGTTTACTCTTCACATAACATTGCATAACTTGTTTAATAAATAAACTAACTACAGAACTGACAATAAGTCATATCAAAGGAATTCATTCGAAAAAAATTGATTAAATAATATCTTCGCCAGAAGCTACTCGTGTGAAAATCTGAAGAGAAATCGTGCAATTCATAGATTTATTTCGCCACATTCATTCATATTACCTTCATGGGAGCCTACGTTGTGGGAATAGATGTGTTTGTTCGTGTCACCATTAATAAAGCAGGTGCTATTCTAGCTTCTTAGATAGCATTTGTTATCTGACTGTTTCATTTCGACTTGGCAAAGCGCCCTCATCGATTTTTACCTGCTGGAAGTGAATTCTCTATTGTATCTCATATAATATGTAGAAGACGATATTCGAAACATTTCGATTTCAAATAGCTAGAGACTGCGATCTGAAAGTAATGAAATTTTGGCAGAAGCTATCTGAATACTCAACATTTTTGTATTAGGGATCGGGAATAGTTTCACTCGTATTAGTTACGACTCCAAAACTGAAGATTTAATTAAGAAAGTAAGTACCTAGCATCGTCGATTACTTATTTCGTCAATTACACAATTTCAAACGAACTGCGAAAAAAAAAAGGTTGACAATTAGTCATTCATTCATTATTGTGTATGATCTTAAACAGGTTGTCCCATAATGATTTAGTGTCGGATTCTTGTATAGTACTTCAAATACTACCGAGTCTCAGTTCATTCGCCATAATTTAGAAAACTCTCAACGTCATTTTCAGCGAACCATTATTGAACATCCAGGAATCCAGGAAACTTATTTTGATAGAATATAGACTGCCCCAACGGTATTAATACATTTGAACCATTGTTTAATAGTTTCAGGGTTTTCAAAGTTGTCCAAACAAAAAGTACAGAATCCTGGGCATCTTTGGCATTTTAAGGTTCCTATCGATGACAAGCTATGAAAATACTTTTGATAGTTCATTGGTGGAAGGTTATCACAGGCACATGACCATCAGTGGGAAAGATGATCTGGATCTCGATAATCCAGAGTAGAATTGTCTGTTTTCTGGGCATACTTGGCCAGTAATCCGCTCTCAAGAATTATTTCTTATACGTGTTCGTTCCTAGCTCCAACATTTTCTGATCAGGTCTCAGGACACCAATTTTTAGAATTAGTCAGGCATTACCAAGACCTCTTTGATACCGGACATGGAAAAATGGGTAGAACGATAGTCTTTCAGCACAAGATAGACAATTAGGATGCCCGACCGATCCGACAGTCAGCTAGAAGACTTCCCATGGCCAAGAAGGCTATGAGGCTAACAAAAAATTATGAATGAAGAAGGAACCATCCAGGTCCATGGTCTTTTCCAGTCGTACTGGTGAAGAAAAAAGATGGATCAACCCAATTTTCAACTGAACGACGTGACAGTAACCCTCTTTCGAAGATAGATGACCCTATTCACTTTAATAGGTTCTACGATTTTTTTAAATCTCGATTTGAATAGTGAATTATGACAGGTAGAGGTAGAGGCAAGAAAATCGGGAAATTACAGCTTTCACCTTCGGCTAAGGACTGTGGCAGGTTATGCCGTTCGGGCTCTCTAACGCTCTAACCATATCTGAAAGACAAATGGAGGTGGTTTTGAAGAGGGTCTCACGGAAGACGTGTTTGATGTATCTCAACGACATAATTGGAGTTGACAGGACCATGTGAAAAACCCGAAGAAGGTATTTCTGCGACTAAGAAGCTCTGGGGTAGAAGAAGCAGTAGATGAGAAGAAGATCAAAGCAGTGGAAGAATGGCCAATTTCAAATCAAATTCACCAGTTTCGATGTTTTCTCAGTTTTGCACCTACCATCGCCGAAACGTGCTGTGGTTTGCTTTCATTGCTAAACTACTGACCAAACTCACAGAAGGGCAAGCACAATGGTACAAGAAGTCCCAATATTCGTTTAGGAAACCTTGATCCATGCATCAGTTCAGAGCTATCTCCTTCCGGACATGGATGAAGATGATAACTGGAATCACAACAAGATTCAAAAAGACCAAGAGAGAGATCTTGGTTCAGTCATCGGTTAGGAGAGCCATCGAAGATCAAGAAAGCAAATTATTCGCCAGCCGTTGAATCCTATCGGACCACTCCAGCACGAACACGATCTAAGACCTCAATGCGTCAGTGAAACGAAGACAGCCCATGTGAAGAGAATGCCATTAACACCGCTGGTCCTTTTCCACAATCTGACCATGGAAATGAGTACAAAGAGTGGACCGAAGCCTATGCCTTGCTTGACCAGGAGGCTATCACCGTTGCCGTCGTCTGGGTGAAAGGATGTATATGTCAATTAGATGTTCCGTTGGAGCTGCACTCGGACCCATGCAGTCATTTCGAGTCGAAGATTTTCTAGAAAATGTGTTAAATGCTGAACATCCGAAGAACAAGAACCACGGCTCTATACCCACAGTCCAATGGAATTGTGGAGCGAATGAATGAGACGAGAAACCGTCACCTGTCCAAGGTAGTTCTTGACCACTACTTTCTCTGATGGGCTATCGTTCAGCAGTAGATGATTTGACAGGCCAAACCCCTACTAATATTATTACGAATCGAGAGCTGCGACTTCCCTGTGACATGAAATTTGGGACGCCATCAGACGAAAATTAGAGGAGGACTACTTCAGCAAACTTGGACAGAGAATGTTCGACATCCACGAACGAGTCCGAGCAAACATTCAGAGTGCCAGCGACAGAATGAACGAGAGACCTATGACATCAAGGTGGATGCTGGCGGATTTCAGACAGGTGACCTAGTTTGGCGCTTCAACACCATACTTCGTCGTGGACTATCACCGAAGCTGAGGAACTCGAGGGAAGGTCCGTACAAGATCATGAAGAGGATAAACGACGTCCATTCCAACAGGATGGCTTCTCTCGGCGTAAATCACGACCAACTCCGCACTTTCAGATCATCGGACAATCAAATGATTGATGTACTTATACTCAAACGGACAGAAAATTCAACATGGGGTAGGAGCCACGAGACCCCTTTAACGTGCCTGCCGAATACGCACTAGGTCGCTGTGTGGAAGAAGATCTTCAAATGTCCAGAGGCATCGCCATGGTATTCTCGAAGAAGTTTGGTTGACTCCAGAAACTACGGGAGCAGAATCCAGTACTTGGAGTGGTGCTGCAATTGAAGGGCCAGAAAAACATCTGCTACCAAGAAGCATTCTCAGGGTGAACCGATCTATGAACTGCAGATTACAGATAGAGTAACGATCAAATTTCACAAATAGAGTTAGTTTAGCAATAGTGACTGTGTTTTGTTGAAATAAGTCAGACGTTACAAATCTTGAATGAATCAGCGGATTATATTTAGGTGCATTATCATTACAATAACTTCAATAACTTGACTTCAATTTGGATGATATAAACTCGAAGAGGTCATAGTAGGATGCACTCGAAAGTAAAACTATAATGATCCATTCACAAAAGCTCATGCTATTAATGAAACCGAAGATGTTCCAGTATCCTTCATTACCAACTAATAGAGCAAACTTCAAAAATTAGAAATATATGAGTTGTTCTTTCGACAGCTTTCATTATATCTACGAATTAATATTCAAAAGTTCGAAACTTCTTTACACGGGTATAAACTTCATATTTGAAACATTTTAATCAGATACTGAACAAGGAAAACTTATTCCAAAGTATTCATAGCTTCAAACTTCAAAAACTTGTGAGATGTAGTCAGTTGCATCCAATTAACAAAAAGAGGGAAGATTGTTCACTTTGTCTGTATTTTATACACGTTTGATGAGTTTTCAGGAAGTTCCTAACATAACTCATATTTGACTCCCCCTTAAATAGCGAGGGTTTGAAGCAATAACATTAATAACTTCAATAATAATAAGAAATTGGAATGAGAATGTACTGTATCTCCTGAAATGTTACCTTATCGCAGGTTGTTAATTATTCGGTTCCAAATAATTAAATCTTCAATCTAGTGATCGAGTGCTTCTGTTCGGTTGCAATCGCAAGACTGGAAGCTCGGTTTGAAACACTCCGTATCTGAGGATCAGAGACGGAGCTTTCGACCGCCAGTATATTATCCACTACTGTAAGGAATTGCCTCATAATCCTCAAACGATTTGGAAATATTTCACATTCAGGCTGTTACACTGAAATGGTTTCAAACTGAGCTGAAGGAAACGAATCTCAACATAAATTGCCAACGAATCCGGCAGGTTCAACATTTATGTGACATCTGCATAGCTGGGAGCGATCGTATTTCCTTCGATTCTTCAACACTTCGCTCGTGGTATCCATTTGCTTTTTCAGGTTTTTTTTCATCGTTTCAAAGCCTAATTGACTTTGATGAGGTAGACATGAATTGCTTTCGAAAATGAAAATACCTCGGTGTCACAAATAAGTTTGCCCTCTATGGAACAGTTTTCTGAACTTCTGACTACTGAAAAGTTATTCAAACCATGAGTCGCCCAGTGTCTAACACTGATTCTGATTAGAACTCATTACCAGAAAGAACTTTCTTCATTCTCTATACTAATTTTATCCAACACATGACAGTTATGTCTCTCATTATTATTACATTACATTATCAGACAAGTAATCTATCAAAAAACACATATACATTATAATCTATAACTCACTAGTGAGTTATGGATTATAACTCACGTTCATTTTTGAAGTAGTATTCTATTTATTTATTACTATTTCAATCAGAATTCACATTGATATTGAAATTGAAGGAAAACGCTGACGGTTCATTTGAATCTGAAGATATTGTAAAATTTCTTAGTTCATTGGAAACAGACGGTCCCATATCGGTACAGCTGCTGATAGTACTGGAAGATGCCAACACATTAGAACCTTGTATTTTTTCTGCAATTTGTAATTTGTTATGCACCGATTCTCCTAGGTATTCTTCTGCTACCGTCGAGGATTTCCATTCTTCGTGATGCTTGGCCAAAAGAGTGCAGTGACCGGCATAGAGCGCTGGTTCCTCCAATTTCAATTCTTGAAGGTATCTTCGACAACGTATTTATTCCCACACACTGGCTGATACACCTCCCATTTTTGTAAAAAACAAAATAGCAGCTAGAACTGGTCACAGAGACTACGTGAAAATATTTCCCTTTGTCAAACCTGGCTGATTACTTTGTTTCAAATACTTTTCATTCGTTTTCCTTTAGGGAGTTTAGGTTACCTGACCGGATGGGATGTTGCCGTTGTCTACATGCATGATATAACGGTCTCATGATTACCCTGTCTAACCTGCTCGATTGCGGTATGTTGAAGTGGTTGTATAACGGTGGTGTTATTTGGTGGGTTTATTTTCGTGTTTTTCAGTGTTGGAAACCAGGTTTAGTTGATCTTCGAGAATTTTTCTTTTCTGTTGAAATCATTTTTGTATTTGTACACTGATTATGATTTTTATGAATAAGATGGGTTCATCTATTAATTGGAAAAACAACTTTTTGGGCGTCTTCAATACATCTATGTTAGGAGTGAAAGAATATCTAGTCCCTTCAATGGAAAAAGTTGAAGTATATGGACACAGAGCATGTGTATTTCATAATTGATGGAGACAAAATGAAAAATATTATTTCCGGTGTCTTCCGATAATTGAAAATGGAATCTCGAGGTTGAATGGATGTGAATGAGGTATTGGACAACTGCAAGCAAAATAAATACGTCAGTTTCAATTATTTCAAACTGTATTGGTATTTCCAATTAATATTTCATTCGACTAGTCAGCTCCCGAACAAACCGAATCAGTCAGCTGTGTTAGTGATGTGATTGTCAAAACAAGTTTTCAATTCGAATGGAATGAATTTGATTCGAACAGAGACCTGCTTTTGAATAATCAGATATTGTTTTTGGATATTACAGCATTATCGATGAATACGTTAAGAAGTGTCACAATGAAATAATAATGTGATCAACTATAGTCCGCTAAATCATTTATTGGCTTCTATAGTTCATTTCAGAAAAGTACAGTCACTGTAATCTTTAACTGCCAACTAACCATAATCTGCCGTCACTCTTTAAGTTTCCTGCATTAATTCTTGCAGTTGGCTTCTGTTGGATCATTGTCAAAATGCGGAAAGATGGCGTGAGAGGTGGCCATTTAGAATAGTTTAGAACACTCGGTGACTCATCTAGACGTTTTCCAGACGACTCTTCTTCGGTCCGATTGGAGCATTCTTGAGTGATATTGCATCATTAACGAGCTGAGCTTATCCCAAGCCATCAGGTCTGGCTCTAGGATCATCTCAATGATAGTAGGTTTATAATGGTACCTGATACACTTTAAATAAAGCAGGTTCAACTGCTCACCACCCTATTATCATATCTGATCCAATTGAAGGCATCCTCGGTGGAAAAATATTCCTGCCAAACTGAGTATAATAATGAGATGCATTGAACAACTGACGCACTCAGCTCTCTTTCCTCCTGCCACTGTCTGCTGCATTTAGAAAAACCGTGGATACAATTGTCACCGCCAACCGAAAGCATAAGGTCATTAATTTTTACGTGAATGGCTTCAAATGTTATGCCTTGGGAGGTGAAGATCTGTATTATTCATTGCTATTTAAAGGGAATTCAGATTCATTAGAACTACTCTGGTTTGTCTCAAAACAATAAAAGAATACAGTGGAAATATCCAGCTGGTAGATGGCAGCATCCTACATCATCTTGATGCATAGTTACCTAAGGGTAGAAAAACGTTGTTTCCAAGAGGAAACCACAAAATTCTTCCTGCAAAATAAGTATCAGCATAGACTCCGACAAATCTGGTCATCAGAACTGTGGGGGAAGAACAAAGTTGCAAAAACTACTATGCTTGCTATTCCGATCCTACCCTCCTTTTTTGCGGTGATGGAAAAAACTCAAGAGGACCTGTGTTCCATGTTTATATTTCCTCAAACAGTAAAAAGTTCATGAACTTTTCAGTTTGGAGTGTTTTCATAATTGGATGGTTCTGAATGGAGCACGTTCATATTTCGTTTGTTACATTGTATGAGATCACTGAAAAGCAGGGATCAGAACCTTTCCTGATGAGGTAGCTGCCCATGAGCTTGATATCGTGTACAACACCCAAACTGTATCAACGAATTGAAGTCTTTAAAGCAAGAAGCTAACATTGAAGCTGCGGAAACTGAGGTCGATACTTGAAGTCTTTATCAAGAACATCGAAGGCTTTGGCTCATCCAAAACATTGACTTTTGCATACCCAAGTCACGTGGGCTGAAGTCTTACACCAAGGGGTTCATAAAAGCCTGCCAGGATCTTGCCTTCAATACTCTAGTGTACAACTAACAATACGGAGGCGGCTATAGCCTATATGTATGTCATCCGAGTCCAGGATTATAAACAAGCACAATGTGTACAAAGTGATAGTTCAAGGATAAAACCCCCAGAAAACAATACAATGGCAGACATGTGGTATATTGGTTAGTCACAACTATAAAAAAGCTACTTTTTCATTGAATAGTGTTTTGTCCCATCTGATACGATGTTATTAAATATATGGGAACGTTGAGCTCCATTGACAAGAAATCAGAATGAAACCTGACAGAATTTGAGATTTATTCCTCGCCTAGATTTTCATATCGTTTCCTGCTTCCTTTGGATACTATACTAGGTCTCTTTTTTTCTTCATCGGCTGGAATTGAATTATCTGCAAGATCTTCTAGGTTTGGGAGGTCAACACCCTATTCTCAACTGGACAAGGCTAGAAGAGCCAGTATATGAACTTCTAAATGAAAGGCAACATTCAACAACACTCAAATATTCATACTTAATTAGTGAAACAAAATAATAACTACCAAATATTGTAAGAGACATTCTGATGATAACAGGAACTGATTATCAGTCAAATCAAAGAAGGCGAGATCTGATATATAGTGCAAAACAATGAATGATCTTCATCAATCAAAATACAATGAGTGCACGAAAAGATGAATGAAATGATCATATGACAGATATTAACGTTGATCGGAAGAGTCAACTTTCCAAAGGAATGAGAAATACTGTTTATCAAACCAGGAAATTTAGAAATTCTTCATATTGAAATCAGAGTTGAAGCCAGAAATCTTACAAACAATACATAACAAACTGAATATTTACATCTGAACTGTAAGTACTTATTTATTCCATCCTAACAGGCCTATTGGCTAATTACAAGGGCAGATATGAAAAAAAATATCATACATAGTGTTCATGCACATATTAAGAAGTAATAAGTATAGAGAGAAGAAAAACAAAATAAAATAAAAAATATAATGAAATTTAAGTAAGTATATCTGTGAGACTATTCTATCTACACAAACAAATTCATAATTTGTCAATTGATGACGGTTCTGAATTTCGAAAGAGACGAATTCCAATCTAAGTTCTGCAGACAATTGGTCATTTGCTATACGGAACATGGTCAGGAGAGAAGATCGAAAAGTGATGGTAGCGTGTGGAATATTAAACATTGCAACGGAACGCATACGTCTGGGAGGTACATTGAATGGTACAAGTAACAATAATTGTGCGGAATTTTTGTTGTTATTAATAACTTCATGCCGGGAGAATAAAGAAAATATGTTTCGCCTGCATTCTAGAGAAGATATTTTTAATTCATTTCTCAGTTGTATTCTTCTGACAGTGTTATACCGGGTGGCTACGGAAGTATTGCCTACGGAATATCTCAGTTATTGTATGAAGTAGGTTTGTGAAATTTGGAGCGTCGATATAATGACATAAGAGCTAGAATTTGAGCATATTGACATGTCGAAGTTAACTTCCGGTCTGACCGGAAGTAACATCAACTTTCTTATTTTAAATAGAAACCCTATTTTTTTTTCTTTTCGCTTCATTCAGCATTCAATTCTCTTTCTACTGACATATCACAAGTTGGTTTCTAACCAGAAACTAGATCAGAAAAAAATTATTATTGAAATTCACCGAGTAGGCCGTGGAAGCAAAATGAAAGCCAAAAATTGAAAAGTTGGCTATGGAAATCATACGTCACTTGATAACAGTTGCTCTTGCTCTATTATCGCAATACGCAAAAATAACATTAAAAATAATGTGGAATGATAAATTATATCCTGTAGGTTCTAGGTTAAATAGGAACATAAACGTACTTGGTCTGTGCCATCGTCCATAGATATTCTAATATCTACCTATGGACGATGTTTGTGCTATTCAGAATAATCATTCCATTGCAATAATCATTCGAACCAAATATTAACAATTAGGCTAATTAAGATGTATTTTGGAATGAAACAAAAAAGAAACGAGAGCTCTCACGAACGCTGCTATCCATAGTATTTTGACGTTCGAAGTAGTGTTTTTGATTCTGCCATTTTAAAAGGGTTTGGAAATCGAAATCAGTTAGTGGAATATTCATAAAATGCCCCGTTATTCACGAACCGAACAAATTAACATGCTTCTCATTTATGGTGAATGTTTAAAAAATTCTTATGCCGCTGAACGATTGTATTTAGAGCGATATCCAGGGAGGCAGCAACCGTCAAGAAGGTATTTCCAGTGGCTTGAAGAAAAATTAAGAACTGAGCCTGATGTTCACGAAGACCAAGAAGCATTTGTTATTAATGAGGAAACTGAAATTAATGTAGTAGCTTTAGTACAATATGATAGCACAATTTCCTCAAGGCAGATTGGCGCCGAATTAGCTATAAGTAAGGACTCTGCTTGGAAAATTTTGAAAAAACATCGATTTATATCCTTCAAGTATCAGTTGCATCAACATTTGTATGAAAATGACGATGAAAGGCGCCTGGAATATTGTATTCGGTTTCTTCGACAAAATGCTGAGAATCACCTATTTAACTATTATTTCTTGTTTACGGACGAGTCAAGATTTACCAACAATGGATTATTTAACAGGAATAATACAAGGTAGGTACTGTACTTTATTTGGATTATTGTCGATAGTCGAAGTGTAAAGTGCTAAAAGTGTGAACGGTCTTTTGTTTCAGGTACTGGGCGATAGAAAACGAGCACCGGTTTCGACAAGGTGGCTTCCAGGAGAGATTTGGTGTGAATGTTTGGGCAGGAATAGTTGGAACTCATATTGTTGGCCCCATTCTTTTTCAAGGCCAACTAACCGGAGAGAGATACTTTTTTTAACGAATGAAATTTCGGAATTCATTGACAACCTACCAGCGGAAATAACTGAGAGAATGTACTTCCAGCAAGATGGCGCCCCTCCGCATAATTCAAGAATAGCGAGAAATTATCTTCAAAATCGCTTTCAAGAGAGAATTATAACAACCCATGGTCCAGTCAGGTGGCATCTTAAAAATAGGGTGTATTCCACACAGCCTACAAATCTACATGAGCTAGAAGTAAAAATTCGTAGAGCTTTCCAAGATATCACGCCCCAAATGTTGAGAAACGTTTTACATGAAAATATCACCAGAGTCAATAAATGTATTGACGCTGAGGGAATGCATTTCGAACATTTGTTTTGAATTTATTTTATCTTTAATCCTATCATTTTAATATTTTTATTTTTCGATAAATCTGTTTTTTGTTATTTGAATAATAATAATTGGATTTTTTGGTATTTCATTTCAAAAAATTACTTTCTATTATATCATTAGAAAGGAATGGTTATGCTGAATAGTACAGGCAAGAAAAAGTTGTATGTTCCTATTTAAGTTATGGACCTACAGAGTATTGTTTTTTCCCAATTTTTCCAATATTTTTTTGGCGGCTTTTTATAACGCCGACGAATGAAGATAAAATATCACAGTAGTAGCAACTGTTATCAAGTGACGTATGGTTTCCATAGCCAACTTTTCAATTTTTGGCTTTCATTTTGCTTCCACGGCCTACTCGGTGAATTTCAATAATAATTTTTTTCTGATCTAGTTTCTGGTTAGATACCAACTTGTGATATGTCATTAGAAAGGGAATTGAATGTTGAATAAAGCGAAAAAAAAAAAAAGGTTTTCCATTTAAAATAAGAAAGTTGATGTTACTTCCGGTCAGACCGGAAGTTAACTTCGACATGTCAATATGCTCAAATTCTAGCTCTTATGTCATTATATTGACGCTCCAAATTTCACAAACCTACTTCATACAATAACTGAGATATTCCGTTGGCAATACTTCCGTAGCCACCCGGTATATAGGATAGGATCTGGATACATGAAGTGTTTTTTGAAATTAAGGTATCTTAAAAACTAATTTTGTATTTTGATATTCGCTGAACCAGATTATTGAACCAGACTCCAGTTTGGATCTTTCCAGAGTGAAATAGAGTAGTTTGAGAGCATTTGCGTTGGAGAAGAGATTTGCCTGTCGTATTGTGAACCCAAGGTTTCTTTGCAGAATTGATCACTTTTTCGATATGTTTTCTAAATGATAATTTGTAGTCATAAGTTATTCTCAGATCCTCAAACTCGTGTACTCTTTTCAATGATTCAGTGTTCATGCGATAATCGAAAAAAATTGGATTTTTTTATCGAGTAATTGTCATAACATGAGATTTATTTATATTGATATCTAGTTTCTTTCGGACACTTCATTCCATTATAAGTAAGTACAAACGAAAACTAACTCAGTTCTCTTTAGTCGTTTTCAAGTATCTAAAGCTCTTATAAAAATTATCAACATGTGGAAACTATAAAAATATTGCTCTCTTCTACTGTTTGGAGTGATTAATTCACCTCATCAAGTATTCACACTAATTTCCCAAAGGTCCTTCGTAGCATGTATACCGGAGAGTTTTTTCAAGAATTATATTGAAAACTGGAGCTGTAATTCGATACATTTACAAGTGGTTGTTATGGATATAATAGCTTTCTTGACGGATTGTTTTTACTACCGGAGAGGATATTTCAACTTTGCCTTGTCACAATTTCAATAATACTTCAGGTCTCAATATATTATCTGCAGCGACAGAACTACAGACACGAAAGTTTTCTTACCGATAACAAGGATTTTCTATGGAACACAACAGCAACTGATAATAACCTTCCCTAACCTGCAAATATTTTGGTGTTATGCACAAATACGCCATTATTAATCTGAGATATACTTCACCTCTCCAATATCATCTGCACCAAGAAACTTAAACCATTGGATCGCATTTCAAGGTGTTAGATCATCCCAAGAATGAAATACGACTACGGCGAAGAATGCTCATGGCAGGGCGAAATATCCTCGTTCACATAACTTCTCACGTTGTTGATGGCACTGCAATTTTATCTGAATGTCAGGACGAACAGACGTTCGAAGTATTCAGATAATTTCTCAGGTTATCCCGGGAGATCCCACCAAAAATCAATATGAGATAGTCAATTTTCAGATACATAAACTCGACATTTTCTTCACGAGTTGCATTATTTTGAACCGATTACCGGAATACATTGGCATATTTTGAAACCATCAAACACTCTATTTTATCTTTGTAGCAATGCATCTAATGGGACTCATTCAAATCGTATCGAAATATCAAATGAGAAATAAATAACCTCATGCCATGGAATTTTTTAAGCACTGGTGTATTTTTCGCATAGGTATGTTTCCACCGTTGTTATTACATTTGATTGTTTTGATTCTTTACATTGCTAATGACTTTTCATGCTTTGTTGAATGTCAAGACTGAATTCACTGCGGGTTTTGTTATTAGTTTTGATATTGTGCAATGCATTCATTTTCGAATATTTGTATATAACCCGAACGGACCTGTTCTAATTGCCTAAATTTGGTTATACAGTGCGGCTTTTAATAGCCCCCCCTGTTAACTTTAGAACGGTTTGACGTACAAACATAAAAAAAAACAAATTGGAGGGTCTCACCGATACTACTTTAAGGAATAAAACACATTGTGATTGCTCGATAGATGGCGCGGGAGGGCACATCAACTAAAATTTTTCAAATGGCATGGGGGTCATATGTCACATTGTTGAAAAGATGATTCAATTCCCTTTTCAATCATAAAAATTTTTCAAATTTATTTTCGTTTATACGTTTTTTCACAAAATGCATTTGATGTCAGAGGTGCGGATTTGGCGGATCTGAATCCCTTTTCTTACCTGACCACGATAACTTTTGAATGGTTTGATGTGAAATAACGGGACATACATTTTTTTAATGTAAAGGAATACTAAAAATTTTTAAATGGTTGAAAAGAGAATTGATTCATCTTTTCAACGATGTGATACATGACACCTTAGGACATTAAGTTTTTTTTAGTTGATGTGCCCCTCCGCGCCGTCTATGGAGCAATCACAATGTGTTTCATTTAGAAAGTAGTATCGGTGAAACCCTTCAAACGGTTTTTTTATGTTATGTTTGTACGTCAAACCGTTCAAAAGTTAACAGGGAGGGGGGCTATTAAAAGCCGCACTGTATAATATACTGAAGCATTGATGCCTTGGGCAACATTCTGTATGCAGATGTGGAAGCAGCAATGCTCTCGTATTGCCAATTTTTTTAAACGGTAATTGGGACTAATTGTAAAACATGGAACTCTCATTTCCGTCCTTCCGTTTTCAGGTTATCGATCACTTAACGATATAAAAGTACAACCTTTGATGTTTTGACTAAGTGATTAATTCTGTGGAGAAAATTTGCTTCCTGACATATTTTTTCTGGAAAGAATTTCAACGTTCTACAGCATATCAACGAAATCCACTCAAGTGTAGAAGGAAAATGATCAATTTGTCATGATAAGGTTCTGCTTCCATCAGACAGCGGTCTTGATAAAATAATTAAATTCTGTCAGTTATTGTATTCTGAATTGGCGTATCTGAAAATATGAATTGAAATAAGAGTCAAAAATAACTAAGATAAGAGTTTAATTTTCTGTTGCCAAATTAGAAACATGTTAAATACCCCTTCTGTATTAGATTTGGGAATGAGAAAGGTCGCCCTATTCATTCACGTATGTGCAGTTTCCTGATTTTACATTGTTCCATTTTAGATGGTTAAAATACTGTTTTTTTTTCCTGATTGAACTCTTCGCAACTTCCTTCGGAATGTCAGATGAAAAAATCTAGACTAGTCAGGAATCCAACCTGGGACATCCTGATTTCCAGTCGAGTGTTCTATCAAAAAGATCATCGTCCAAAATTTGGATTCTTATCTAAAAAACTGTAGGGTTTTAAAGATGACTTTTTTTCGGACTTGACAACAAAAATACATAGATGTTTTAAACAGGGTGAACCATCTTTCTGTTTGTTTATTGGTTATGTGATGCACTTGACATGATGGATAACTTTTGTTAGAAACTCTTGACAGGATAGGTATTCACGGTAATGTACTGAAAATATTCAAGAGCTTTCTATCTTGGGAGAAATTCATAGAATATACAAACAAACAGAAAAGAACTCTTGGAGTGATAGGCTGTCGGCAATGTAGATTTGTGAAGAATAAATACCAAAATTGAAATTAAAATTAAAATTTAAAGTAAAATTGAGGTAAAACTAGTAACGTTCATTATAGCTGCTTGATTTTTGGGGCTAGAAACAACTCACTACTCTACAAAATTGTTCTGTGACTAAATGGAACAGGAAGGTTTTCTTTTCTTTTGTTTCTTATAGGGTTGGGGTGCAATATTTTCCCAAGCAATTTCACAAAAACTAACTTATAGAACAGCAAAAACTCCAGTTTCTTCGTACAGTACGTTGTTTGGTCGAATATCTCTAGTTATTTTCAAAAACTATTTGATGATGATATAGTTTCGCAGTGGACTTGCCACTCCTCCCCACCCTAGTTTGGAATCAACGAAAGCAGAATAGACCATTTTGAAGTAACACAAATTTGCATGTATCAGAGTTTTCGAAGTTTTAAATAATAATACTTCACTCTATCTGTTGCATTGATTATAGTAATCTTGTTGCCGTTTTTTATATATAATTATCGAAAATGGTCTCAGAATCGTGCCTTGGAGTACACTACACTTCAATGTTCTCTTATTACTCCTCCTACCACTAATGTCAACATGTAGTTTTCAATCTGACAAATAGATTCCAAAAAGAGACCCCAGACATTACATTCACATCCCATTTTTTTTTCTGAATATTATCTCTGCTTGGTATCGAAGACTTTTGCAAGATCAAAAAAAAACACACAACATTGGTTTACTTCTATCCAAAGCTTCGTACATTTTGGGAGTTGAAGCAAATACGGCATCTTCACTTGATATATTTCTCTGAAGTCCAAATTGATTTTCTCAGAGTAATTTGAACATCATTACAAAACTCTGAATTATTTTTGAAGGATAAATGATATCTATCGTTTCATATAATAAGCACTTTCAATAGTGTTCTTATCGAGGAACGTTGCAAAATTATCTGTCAGATGTAGACAATATCCGTCGTGGTATTAGCAAGGAAAGTAGTTGTATCTGATATTTGCCTCATACTCACTATTCTCATACGCTGCAGAATGAAAAATTATCACAGGATTATTGGATACATTAGTCAAACTTCTAAGTAGTTGAGGACTACATGGACTAACTCTCAGTGATAATGAGTGTGGTAGTGAGGATGAAATACCTATATTGTTGTGCAGTTTATGAGACAAAACTACCTGTTGAATTTTCGTTTGCATCAAAAGTTTGTCAAAACTCCAAGCCTTATGTAAATATAACCACATCCATTCATCACCAGTATCAACAGCAAAATGATGCAGCGATGGACCCAACATTTTTGTTGAATAATTCATGCTTCTTTTTTGTTCGCGTTCACATCCTGCAATACTGAATCTGTATGCCCATTAACTACGTACCCGTTATTGCAGGAATGATTTTGAATTTTCAACTCAATGTTACGTCGATTGTATTTATATGTATGTCAGCTAATTCCACAATTAGACATCTCATCAAACTACATTCATTTGAAAATTATGTATACTAATTGGGGCTACCAGAGCTTTAGGAAAATCGTTCACAATGTGATTGGTAAATTATTTTTCTTTTCATTGAAATACTTTACGATTGAAAGAACGGAGCATCCCATGAAAAACTGCTCGCAATACATATTTCCTCAATATTTTGTAGCTTTTTGTCACAAAACCATTCTAGATGTGAATTTTTCTTATTTTACTGCCAGTTTGGGAGGTGTTTCAGAAGAAAACATTTCATTGTTTCAATGCATTTGACAGACACTATTTTGGAATTTTCTTTTACACAGATGAAAAGGGATAATTCCAACAAACAATTCCATTTTCTCGAATTGAAATTTCTTTGAACTGGAGTTTTCAATTCTGATGGAAGAATTCAAACTCATCTCAATTCAATTATCTTGTTTGCTTCACTCCAGAAATTTCCTTTCTCTGCTCTGCCCACGTGAATGATCTACGATATGCAATTCATATTCCATATTTTCATTTTCATTTTCTGAGCTATTTATCATCAGTATTTCGGATTCTACATGAGAAATAAAAAGAGCTCTATGTTGATCGCGAGAATCAGCAAAATCTTCCTTACTACAAATGGATCACCGTGTATATTGTCGATCCATGAGAAGCGCCAACAAAGGCTCTACAAAAATCATTGAATATTCTCTATGGTTAAAATTATTAGTTTTTCTTAAAAAAACGTTTTTTCTTACGAAAAATTGCCATTTTTTCCATTTCATTGCCATAATCTTTATGAACGATTTTTTTACCGTCACCTTTCATCTGGACCATATTGTTGAGGACAAATTCTACTTGCCAATTGACAATATTCCACAGGCTATCAGTGATCGTTTTTTTTGCAGACAGGTTGGTAATGAATTTTGGATTTTAATATTTGAAACACTGTATTTTGATACATTGACATCTGATATATTCAAGGGATTGGCTGGGGATTGGTTATAATAATTTGACATTTGTCATTGCTGACACATGGCACATGTCAGTGTCTCAAAATAAAGTGTTTCAAATATTAAAAACCAAAATTCATTACCAACCTGACACCAAAAAACCGATCACCAATAGCCTGTGGAATATTGTCAATAAAAGTTTCTGTCTGATTTACCCAATAAGACAATCATATCAATCAAATTCGTTTTTTGAATCAATATTTTGATTAAATTGTATCGAAACTTCTTGCGATACAACAACATTTACTTACTAAAGATTTCAATAATTATACATACTGACAGGCAAATATTTTAACCTACCAAATTGCAGGACCCTAAATATTAGTTCAAGAAAATCTCTAATTGTCAAGAAAGTATGGAAATTCAGAACCATTATGAATGGTCATATCTGTGAAAGGCGTCTGTGAAAAATTTACAAAAACATGTGAAATAATGTTCATTTACTCATTTTTCTGGTGACAAAAAGTCAATCTTATAATCCGTCTCCATGAACTGAAGAGTTCTGGACATGTGTTCAGTTGGGAATTTTGATCAATAATTTCATGTGTTCTTGATTCAAGAATTTCATTAGTCACCAACAATATGGTTTCCGTTCCGAAATGTCTATATCTACGGATATTTACTTGCGACTTGAGAAGTGGATCATAGAAAAATAATCATATTTTGAAAAATTTTGGTATTGAAGATCCCTCTGAACTGAATTTCGCCTTTTTTGACAAACAGAAAACGAATTGTCTATGAAGTTTGAAAACGATAGCCGAATGAAAATATCACGTTCGGTTAGCAGGGAACTTGAAATGGACATCCCTCAAGGTTCGATAATTGGCCCTATTCTTTTCATCTTGTATGTGAACCACTTAGATTTCTTCCAATCTATGAATTTATTCTTCAATACCGAAAAGACCCAAATGTTGCGGATGCACTGTAGACAGAAAAATATTGAAGGCTTTGCAATTGTATCTGGTCGAAACATTTTGCGTAATATACACCACTAGGTTAAAATTTAAGTTAAGTTTTTGGGAACTTCACTGGACGAACACCTTTGTTGGACAATCCATTGTCAACAACTATCTATGTTTCAATTTGAATTCTCTGAAACTTCCGTTCATCCATTTACGATCAGTGTTAGAACTGAATCGAAGCTAAGGTATGGCAGTTGCCTCTAGAATAATTCAGGTAATTCAGGTTCATTTTGCAAAAAAATCGTGTCTGGTGCTCCAAATCATGTTGATTTGAAATATTTTGAATAGGTTCATAATGGATTTTCATCAGGGATCAACCGAAACCATTCAATATTAATGTACAGTTAGTTAGGAATATTCCATATATCATCGAATGTAAGCATATTTCACACTAGGAATTTTTCTAAATGTAGGTATGTAACAAAAAGTTTTCCGTTCGAAAATAATATTAAAACATTTTTCAATTCCTTCGATTTTCATCATTTTCAGTTAACTGTTTATTGAGAATAATTACTGGGGTCCTGTTAATCGAATCTGCACGCCAATTTTCAGCACTCCTTAATGGCATTTCCCATAAAAAAGTGACACGAAATTCACCAGAGATGTGCCTGTTCGGTGAATCACTCGGAATCACTTCGGAATACGTATGAATGCCATAATTCAAATTCATTGTGCCCAACCTTGTCGTGCAATGGAAATATTGGAATTGTGATGTATATCTATTGAAATGTGTGCGGAGGACAGGACTGTGACGATCATTTTTTTAAGTGACATCCAAAAAATTGAATGCGGAATAAAATTCACTTGGAGTGGATACATACAAATTGCTTTGCGAGGGCTTGAAAGAAAGAAGTGGTATGCCCAACGATATGAGGAAAAACCGTAGTAATCGATAGAACAAATGTACGAGGAAACTGGAAATGGTTGATTTCAAGGATTTTTGTATCGAGTTGCTTATTTCTAAATTACCAGTGGTTTTGGCGATTGCAGGTCGTGGTACGGATGCCATTCTAACTGGCAGTGAGTAGTAAGCTTTCTGCTGATGATAATGTTCGCGAAACAAGCTTTGAGTGAAATTGATATAGTTCTGGTTGTTTTGGTACCAAGTTTCTATTTCTCAAATTGCAAGATTTCATCCTTGTCATGTGTACATTGATAATTCCCAACCAGATGGGATATTCCATGCTTGATAACAATTAGTGCTTACAATAGTGTGCTTCTTTCCTGTCCTATATTAGATTTTTACTTGAATTTTCCACTTTGTGGGATAGTGTGGAGAGAAGGGGCTTTTGACTTTGTCGAAATTATTCGTTTCATCTACTACTCCACTCTACACTTCATGTTAGTTTTGTAGGTGATAGTTGACTGACTTCACTTGCAGCCCTGGTTGGTATGTATTCTGGCGCTTCATTAATTTTCTCAGGAATGATTTGAGTTCCGACTTCATACTATGTAAGACTTCTCACGTTTTAAGAGTATGAACCTTGGCAGGAGGTTTTTCTTCCTGGAAATGTTCATAATATCAATGAACTTTTTTGACGATTATTACAATCAAAGTTATAAAATCTTCATCCATCTCTCTGAAAGTATCAGTATTGCCTGAAGGGGAGTGTAAACTGATAAAAATGGCTTAACAAGCATTCAATGAAGTAGTACAGCATTATATGTTTTTGGCCTCTAAACAAATGAACTTTGGCGATATACAGTCAACTTTTCGGTAATATAGGTCGCCATCCTCAGGGCCGTGAAGGATTTTGGTTTTTCCTGGTCGGAAAGTTTAGTAACTTGCTATAGTATAAAAAAATCAGTAGAAACAAGACATGGAGACAGGTTTGAATTCACGGCTATCATCTGTTATGTTCAGACAATCAGATCATTGCTCGAATTAGATGGCTTTCCTGGTGGATAAGGAAGTTCTCAGGATCTATGGAGTGACCTATTTGAATGAAATGAAGGGCTAATGCCGAGCTGGATTCGATTTCTAACTGAAAGGGAGTGTTGATGAGATCGGAAATGGATCTGTTTTGAAGTTTCTACTTTATGAGTATGGGGGCAAGTAGAACAGGGAACTTCGTAAATATCGTGGTTTCAGTTGGAAATTTTGTCCTTCGTTGATCTGATGAGGAGTAACAGCTTTTGCTCTGTGGTAAAGATGGTTTTGATATTGGCTGTTCTGAAAACTCGGCTGATTATTATGTGAATATAAACTTTGTTATATCATATACAAAAATTGTTACTTTAATCTATATATAAATAATGCTGTAAAATATAATATTACCCAAGATTGCAAATCTCTTTCAACATCTACCTGGTAAAATTCATAATCCGAGACAAGACTGCGTAATGTAATTACGGGATCCATTTTGGGACCACTGTTGTTTACTTTATATACTTCGCAGTTTCATAAATATCTTGGACATGCAAATTCCCATTTTTATGCCGACGATACCCAGTTGTATATGTCATTTGATGAAAGTGATGTGGAAAATGCATGTTCTAGATTAAACAATGACCTGCAAACAATATCGACAATGACACATAAGTATTGCCTGAGTATCAATCCTTCAAAATCCAAAGCTATGCTCTTTGGTAGAAATATAACTCGTGATAGGGTACATAATCAAATTGGACTTCAAATTGAGAACGTGGATTTATCTCTCAGTGAATGCGAGAAAAATCTTGGAGTTTTGCTAGATACTGACATGAAATTCACCAAGCATGTTTCATCTGTAATCAAGAAAGCATTCTGCAGTTCGAAACTTATCTATAGTTATAGGCATATACTCAGTAAACAATGCAAAATAAATCTTTGCGAATCTTTGGTCCTCTCTAAGCTCAATTATTGTGATTGCGTTTATGGGCCTGCCCTATTCAGTTAATGCAGAACGCTTGCATTAGGTTAATTTGTGGGTTAAGGAAGGGGGAGCACATTTCACAGGCTTTTTCAGAAGTACGGTGGTTAAGGATGGCGGAAAGGAGATTACTTCATCAATGTGTTTTTTACCATAAAATAATAACTGCCAAAAAACTTCCTTATCTCTTTAATAAATTGAGTTTTCGATCGGATGTGCATAATATAAATATACGTAGGAAAGATTCTCTATCTTTGCCTAAACATAAAACTACGGCATTCAGATCTTCTTTCTTATTCCATATAGCAAAAATTAATAACTTCATTTCTGCGAATATGAAACATTTATCTGTAGGTAATTTTAAGACTAAGGCTTATTTCTATATATTTGGTAGCTTATTTCTTCTATCATCTTTGTATGATAGATCTAATAGGGATTTATTATATTTTTCTTATGTTATTTTTTTTTCCTTTTTAATTATTCATTTATGTTTTTCTTTTGCATTATATTGATCTGGTGTCACATAATACATTTCGTTTCAGAAGGTTGAGTGTAAGAGCGCCGCTTCTTGACTTTGCAGTTACAGAAGTGCGAACTCTGCCTTTTGCAACGATAGTATTGCACGGGCATCTATATACATATTATTATTTTAAAGATTATTCATTATACTCATGTTCATTGGTATCCCACCCTACTTTGTGTAATATGTATATTATGTACGTGTATCTATTTGTTGCAATAAAATCATTTATTATTATTATTATTAAATAATCAATCGACTCACCTGTAAGGAAGTGTGATCTCAAGTATATGAGTAATCTCGTCGAAGGACTATAAAGTCTTACCCATCGCTCCCACTTCTAGAGGGTACATTGAAAGATTTTCAATGGGCGGAATATTGAAACGAAGAAGCTAGCAAACCTTCACAAAAACACTAACTTTGATCATTGTACATAGTACGGTCGCACTAGGATTACCTGTTAAGAGGTCCCCGCAACAAACTGACGTTTTCAGCTATCAGTGGTAACGTATGCCACGAACAGATCGATTGTTCCAAAGACTCGGTAGTCCAGAAACTTGATGTAAACTTTACCCATGGTCGATGATAACGAATCTGGGGTCAGAATTGACAAATTCACGTCAATCATGACGGGTTGGCACTTCCATTATAATATACACACCTTCATTGACTCTATCGATAGGACGACAAGTAAACGGCGCTATACGCCACAGATATCTTCCAGACAACAATAACTCTGTTACCCATAGTCATAATTACATATTAGAATATGCATACTATTTCCTAGATATAATAATAAATAATAATAAAATAATTGGTGGGATATATGAATCTACACACACCATTGGCCAATAGCTCATCAAACCGCTCATCAACCCACTTGAAAAAATGGTAAATATTTCGGTATATCCTAAAAAAATATTCTCCATAGGGTTTTCGAGTGACAACCGACCCTGAAAACCCCCTGGGTCAAGAACCCATTGAATTCTGGAAATAAATATTAGCCTATTTCGGAGAGCCATATTGGGGCCACTGACGTGAATACTTCTATTCTAACCTCAGATTCGTTATCAGCGACTCCGCAAAACCCCATGGGTAAATTTTTCATCAAGTTTCGGAAATATCGAATGGTTGGAACAATCGATCTGTCCGTGGTAACGTAACTACCACTGATAGCTGAAAACGTTAATTTGACCTCGAATATCTAGCTCGAACACAGCCCATTTTCGGACCTTGTGCCCAGGGAGATATTGAATCAGTTCATCGATATCTGCAATATTCTGAAGTTTCAGCCAATTTCACCGAGAGCCACTTTCCATAAGGTTTGGAATTGGGATCACTCTTCATACATGTAAATCGATTGATTGTTCAATTATATCGTCATGAATCACCACTCAATTCGATATTCTGCAGCGCGTCGACGAATAACAACCGCGAATTCAACTGAAATTTTGATTGTGACTCTGAATTGTAAATTAGTTTAACAAAAATATGAGGAAATGAAGAAAATCCACTCCATCCGTTCGCCTGTAAAAAACCCAAGTACCCACTTCTACGGCCCAAATCGCTTTTAACGAGCATTTTTGTCTCCTGCAAAATTTCCTAGGAAGGATTTCTAGGTTCAGATCCGTGAACCGTCTCATTCTGACAAATTAGTCTTCCTCGTTAGTGGATCAACCCATTTATCACATTTCGAACATTGTCAGTATATCAATTCACACCTTTACCAAGAGAGAGATATCAAATCAGTCATCTCCAGGTTTACTCTTTGCTGTGTAAGAAAATTGCTCTCGATACAAAGTTTCTATGGTGTTCGGGTCGATTCTGTAGACAAAATTATTGGAGGCTTCAGTTGGGACTTTCTGGAGCTGGCCAGAAAAAGATTCACGCTTCCGTTATGACGAATGAGTTTCAGACAACAAACCAACGAATTCTAAATGAAAATAGGAATTGGGCGAAATTTGTTACACTCATTACTTTAGCCTCCGCGTTGAGCAAAGAAATGGGGAGATGGATCTCTAGCTTATGCCTGTCCTTTCCTGCTTTTAAATTCAAAACTACAGCTTTTCCAAGAATGGGTGAAGCTACATTTGTTTATTGCAATGACGTACATATTATACACCAGTAACTTGCGTGCATCTTTCCAAAGCAGACTAGCAGCTAGCAGTTTCATAAGAATTGCTAATTATATGATATCCCATATTTTTTTTTCGCTTTTTCTTCATATTCCCATTTTCCCCTAGCTTTCACGACGTTATTCAATGAACAGTTGAGTACTTGTCTGTACTCCGTATCGATCAATGAGAAAACGTCAACTGTTCCTATGCGAGTATCTGTTCTCGAAGGATTCTCATATTATAATAGCACAAACGAGCTGAACAATCTATACAGGGTTATGATAAAGTAATGCACAAAATTCATAAAACGTACAACGATCACTTTTGAAAAAAAATGCAAAAACACGTCAAACTGTTCTTTTTATTCCGCATCTTTTGACATAAGTTACAAAAATAACACGTCAAAGTTATGACAATCAACAATTTTTTTTAATGCGAAGCTATAATTTTTATCACATTATGTGATAGAGCTTGTGCTTGTACACAAGGGAAAAATAGTTGCAGTAGGGCTGACATAAGAAAAAAAAACGAGAAAATGAATAAAAAACGAAATAAACGTAAGTTTCATAATAACTTTTCAATTAACTTAACAGTCCATTAAACCAAAACTATTTCTTATAGGAATTGTTCAAACTGTGTCCCGTTCACTAACTGACATAGGCCAAGACGATGGTAGACCGCATTTATAGATTTTTCGATCATCTGCGGAGTTATACGAGTCATTTCGTGTCTAATTCTTTCCATTAAGTCTTCTAAATTGTCTGGCCGGTTAATGTAGACCCGACTTTTCAAATGTCCCCACAGAAAAAAATCAAGGGGGGTTAAATCAGGTGACCTAGGTGGCCACTCCATTGGTCCACGTCTTCCAATCCACCGTCCTTCAAACTGGTTATCCAGAAACCTTCGAACAGTATGACCATAATGTTGTTAGAACCAAATACTGGGATCCAAGTTGTCCCCATTATTCGGATCCGGAAATGCCGCAAGTAGGTCCGGAAGCACTGCCAAATATCGTTCAGCTGTTAAATTCCCGCGAAAGTAATAAGGACCAATAAATCTTCCCCGGACGATTCCTACCCAAACATTAATTTTTTGGGGACGCTGGGTGTATTTTGTCTGCATCCAGTGGGGATTTTCCCGAGCCCAGTAGCGAGAATTGTGTCGATTTACAGAACCACTTAGACAAAACGTTGCCTCATCGGGAAATACTACACTATTAAGAAAATTTGGATTTTCGTCACAATGCCGCATGAAGATTTCACAAAATTCCAAACGTCTGTCCGGATCATCTTCAGAGAGTTCGTGAACAAGATGAACTTTGTATGGGTGTAGTTTTTCTTTTTTTAACATCTTTACTACAAACGACTGACTAACATTTTCTTGTAAGGCAATTTCTGTTGTAGTTGCATGAGGGTGTTCTTCTACTGACAGAAAAATATCTAACTTCACATCGTCGCTTATTCCTGGTCGTCCAGATTTTGGAGCATCCCTCACGCTTCCCGTTGCATCAAATTTTGCAACAATTCTGCTTACTGTGCTTCTAGCAATTGGAGGTCTTTCAAAATGTGTTGCTTTAAATAAAGCACATGCTTCTTCATGACTTCGAAGGCGATCGCCGTAACCTAGCATCATTAGAATTTCTATCCTTTCTCTTTCGGTTAAACGAGCCATAATAATAAAACTGTGGTGACACTAATTGTACGACTGACACTGATAAACCGTTGTTTCAGTAAAACAATTGAAAAAATGTATAAGAACACATGTTCTTACTAGATAAGTTTAAGTTTGACCTCTTTTTATAATTGGTTTTATTATTTCGTTTTTTATCCCTTTTCTCGTTGTTTTTCTTATGTGAGCCCTACTGCAACTATTTTTCCCTTGTGTAAAAACACAAGCTCTATCACATAATGTAATAAAACTCTTAGCTTCCCATTAAAAAAATTTGTTGATGACGTCATAACTTTGACAACTTTGACGTGTTATTTTTGTAACTTATGTCAAAAGATGTGGAATGAAAAAAACAGTTTGACGTGTTTTTGCATTTTTTTCAAAAGTGATCGTTGTACGTTTTATGAATTTTGTGCATTACTTTATCATAACCCTGTATATATTTCATCGTGTTTCTGAAAACATACTCCTTCGCAGTATTTGACGACTCTGAAAACCACTCCGTTATACGAAACGGGTTTTGGCAGATTCTTGAAACTAATTATGTGGGAGCTTTAATAAGGCTGCGGTCCTCAATACGAGAGCCCGAACTTGACTTTTATTTATTGTACTTTCCTCCAGCACGTTACGGCTCTATACACGCGGTGCTCATTAATTTTTTCGCTCGGCAGTGGGAAAATGAAAAATTACCACAGACCACGCGGTTAAATGAAATGATTATGTTATGAAAGCTCGTTTGTGTTCATCATAAATGTTTTGGTACTGTATAGTGGAACAATGGCGACCACAGAGAAGTTTAAGTTTCTTGTGCGAATTCTGTTACACATATAGAGCTATTCAAACTGGGTAGTCTAGTAAATATTCAAGTAGCACTTGTCACGTATTCAAATCTCTTTTTAAGAGAGAACATTTTCTTGAGTGTAGAAATGAGGCGGTGCAAGTGACACGAGAAAAAGAAAAAGTAAAGTAAAATAGGTGATTGCAAGAAAAACTCAAAAAAATGTGGCAGGCATTGAAACCGTTATTATCTGGGAGAAAACAAAATACTATTAATGAAATTGAAATTGGCCACTAAATTATTCACGAACCAAGTCTATTGTGCAATAATTTCAACTCATTTCACGTGAACAGAGCATCGATGAAATCATTTCAGAAATTGATACAAAAAATATAACTGAATGTCTAGATTCAATATCAGCACCCGTGAACGTACTAATGAATGAATTTTAATCTGGTCAGTAGAGAACAATTGAGGAAAGTAGTTTTTGCATTGCCAAATAAAGGCAGTCCTGAAATATCATTGGATTTTCAAAGAAAACCCACTTGAAACAGGTACCTCACCATCAGCTTTGAAAATATCTACTGTATCGATCCCCAAAATTAGCAATTTTAAAATATCAAGCGACTGGCAGCCATTGAAAAAGTTCTCGAAAAAATAGTCTGTACACAATTAACTGATTATGATTCAGAAAATGATATTTTGTACGAGAATCAATCAGGTTTCAAAAAGGCACATAATTGCGAAAGTGCGGTTCAAAATGTCTTACTTGATTGGAAACAGCATCAGGATAATAATATTATGATCGGAGCAGTATTCGTTGACCTACAAAGCGCATTTGAGACAATTGCTAGACAAAAGCTTATATGCAAATTACGAAAGTATGGTATTTCAGGGATGGCATTGGAATGGATCATTAATTATCTTCAGAATAGGAAACAGGTTACACATCTTAACTTACTCAAATTGCTACTAATAAGTTTTAATCAACAATATGACTCTTTCAAAAATAGTTCAAGAATTAGTATTGGCAATAATGAAATTGAAACTGTTGAAAAAATAAAATAGACCTAATAGACTGAAACCTCACATTCTAAGACCAACTTTCTATCCAGGATAACACCGTTTCTTAGTCAATGGTCACGCATAACGGTATAAAATACTATTATCTCACCACCTTTGACTTTCGCGTCTTCAATACTGTATGTAGCAAATGAAAATGAAAAAGACTGAATTCAAAAGCTGCAAAATCGAGCAATGCGTATAATTTTTAGGTGTTCCCGAAGATACATCAATCAAAAATGTGTTGTGTACTTCAAATTGGATGTCAGTAGAACATTATTTAGAGTACCGAGCTTTGGTTTTCATACATAAAATAAAATTCTCTCTCACTCCTTCGTATTTGTCGTCTAAACTGGCATTTAATAATAATATTCACACTCACAATACACGCTAGAAAATTTACATATATGTTCAGAAAGAAAAGCACATAAGGGTATCATTTGCTATAATAATCTTTCTGAATCTTTGAAGACCTGCGTTGCTATCAATTTATTCAAAGTGAAGTGTGTGAAATATTATTTGTCTTTTCTTTTTTTAAACTTTTCGACATGTGAAATATTGCTCATTAATACTTTTTTTAACATATTTTATTTATTGTATATGTAGTAACGAATGACGTTTGAAATAATATTAACAATATTTATTTAATGTACATATGTGAAATATTATTTAGAAAAATATTTGTTTTCAATGTGCTCGTTACCTTTTAAATTTGAATAATTATATGACTGCAATTTTATAGTTATACATGTATACTATGTAATTTTGTGAATTAATATTTTTACTAAATATATACCTAGGTATTAATAGTGTTTTGAGTCTCGATGAGCGCTCATAAACATACTCTGAATCACGCCGCCTGCTTCCAAAAAAAAATCATTTCAAACAATATCAAAACAGATTCAACCTGTTCAATCAATAAACTGAGAAATGCTCCATTATCGAATTCGATTACGCTGGGGAAGGAATCAAATAACTCAGAATACAGTCTACTGAAGAAAAACTGAAAACTGTATAACCCCATAATTCGTTAAGATCGTGATTCGTAATCAGACCTATACAATCAGTTTTATTATTCCGTTTGTCATTGAATAATAAATTTGCTTATCGTCTGCGTAGATAAAAAAATCTCAGACATATAAAAATTACATAATTCATAGCTACACATATATCTACATATTCACTAAGATCTTTCTCGTATTCTCAAGAAAACATCATGGTCTCGCGAGAATTTCGGCCTGGAATAATATCATACGTAATCCAAGTGGATGGCTCAGGATTATTTTGAAATTTCATGATACATTACTTATAGTGCTTCTTTGTTAGTGGTTGACTTGTTTGTGAACCACGTCAATCCTCCGAGAACATATTTTGCCATATTTTGCCATGGTAGTAAGTTAATTATTAGTCGATACATTAAACTCACCGCTTTAATTAAAGGAGAAACTGTTTCAGAGATACACAAGAGAGTATAGAGTCAAAAAAATTGTTAGAAATTCAAATATCCAGTTTAATTATCAGGGAACATATGAAATCGAAAGAATAGAGTGTGCGGCTGAATCCATTTTCCAAACACCATTACAAAACATGCATTTTACGTGTCATTAATGAAACACCGAGAACTGCAGGCATATTTTTTAGCGTGAAAGCTACATATGTATGATATTATATTTTGTGACTGAAAATTCTTGTACTCTGAATGGCCATTTATCCTATCCACATGGCACATTATTCAAATAACGTTAATTCTTTTGGTACATTTTTGTGTATTCACGAAACTGAAAATATATCTCAAAAATACATTTTCCTCTGTTTGAATTTTTTCATTCTTTGTTCTAACTGTCATCTGGATACACCCTGACGAGAAAGACTTGGTAAGCGACAACAATAACTGTAAAGATTCATGAAATATATAAAGCCTTAACAAAATCGGTAAAATTTTCGTTTTTCTGCTAAAACTCGCTTGTTTTACTCACATAGAGGTAACTTTTTCGTTAGACTCACCGTAAACTAACATTCAACAGGGTCCAAAAGATCACAAGCTTCAACTCTGAATAGAACCCAGTTAACAAAAAGCCAAATTCAACCACATCCTTTTCAGGATTATTATGGCAAACTGGACATGTCTCAGAGTGTTTGGTAAGACATGTCTGTAACCAAAAATGTTCTACTGGTCATACCAAACAATCATCAAACCCATGGTCATCACTTATGCTTCACTGATATGGTGGCCGAAGAAAATGCAACGCCTAGCTTGTCTACAAATCAGAAATATTCCCTACCCTACTGCAGTATTAGAGGTAATACTAAACCTTCTCCATTGCATCAAAGTGCGAGGAAAAAAGCAATCAGTGCCTTCATACTGAGAGAGACAGTAATGAGACAGACTCCGAAATGTCGTTTGAAGTAGTCATAAATAATCACCGAATTTTCACACAGAAAGGAACCTCAACTGGCAAGGAATACATCAGTGCGGTACACTGATGGATTCAATATATATGAAAGGGTTTGAGTGGGCGTTACAGTTACAGTTTTATGCTCTGAAAATTCGCTTGGTAAAACTCTGAGGCAATTGGCAGAAAATAACCAGATCACTTTTATGTGGGTGTCAGATCACAGATATATTGAAGGCAACGAGGGGGCAGAAGGCTGAAAAATAATTTTTGCATCATTCTTTGAGTTTGAATGTATTGTAGAGCTTAACTGATTCCACTCCAACGAAATTCAAGAATATTGCAACTTGTATTTCTTCACTTACTTTATTCAAAGCGGATACAACCAGATTTACAGTACGGCTTTCAATAGTCCCCCCCTGTTAACTTTTGAACGGTTCGACGTACAAACAATGGAAAAAATCCGTTTGGAGGGTTTCACCGTTACTACATTTGAAATGAAACACATTTTGATTGCTCGATAGATGGCGCATCAACAAAAAATTTTTAAATGGCATGGGGGGTCATGTGTCTCATCGTTAAAAAGATAGTTCAATTCTCTTGTCAACCATCAAATTTTTTTAGGTTTCCGTTTTTCCTTTTTTTCACAAAATGCATTTAAAATGTCAGAATAAGGGCGGATTTGGCGGATCTGAATCCCTGTTCTTACCTATCCACCATAACTTTTGAATGGTTTGATGTGAAATAACAGAAATTTTTTTGAATGAAACGAAATTCAAAAAATTTTTAGATGGTTGAAAAGAGATTGATCTTTTTAATGATTTGACACACGACCCCCATGCCATTTAACTTTTTTTTTGTTGATGTGCCCCCCGTGCCATCTATCCAGCAATCACAATTTCTTTTATTTCGAAAAGTAGTTTCGGTGAAACCCTCTATACGACTTTTTTATGTTTGTACGTCGAACCGTTCAAACGTTAACAGGGGGGCTATTAAAAGCCGCACTCTATGTTGAATGAATATTTGAATTTGTTCAAATTTCTTTTAAGGTTTCCTGATAATTTCAAAGGTTCAGGAATATTGAAATTTGTAGCGGCCATTTCTTCTGGATCGATATTATATATATATATATATATATTTATTAAAAAAATAATAACATCCTACCAACATATGTGGTCTGTATAAACAAGGAATACCACAAAAATCTGTATAAGAATACAATAAAAAGTAAAATTAAAAAAGTTAAAAATATCATTTAGAAGATAATGGTTTCTATCATTGATAATAAATATGTGTCCTCATTAATCTAATGAAAAATTTTGTTACTTCAAGGGCTATAAATTTAACAATTTTCATAGGTAAATTGAATTTTTTGGCAAAATCTACGAAGAATTTGGTGATGGTTCCTCGGACACCAATGAATAATCCAATTATTTTGAATTCACCAGATATTTTATATTTTTCCTTGAAGAAAGGGATCGTGGATTCATAAATATGCTTTTTCTCTTAATCAAAATCAACGGGTTGAGATTCATCTGATTCAAATCTTATTGTTGGGTCCAATATGTAGGCAAGGTTTTTCTTTCTGTCTATAGCTATATCAATCCTTCGGAGACTGTCGTTGGTAGCTGTACAATTGATTTCATCGTAAAATTTTTGGAAAGTTCAGTAGCTATCAGATGGCGAATTGTGTTGTGTCTTGTATTTCTCAAAAGATTTCCATGTTGACAAGATCCCCAAGACGTGGGCAAGGGTTTCAGTCTCAGTACAGTGTCTGCACTGGTTACCGTCATGAGATCTGCCTGGTACACCTCTCAAGTTGACCACATATCCAGTCATTTTGATGGCTTCCTCCCACTCAAATGTTGTCAAACCTTCTTGTATTCTGATCCACGAATTTGCAGGTGTGTATTGATCATAAAGTTCTGCGCCTCTTCCTTTTTGTTTCAACTTCTTCCATTTGGAGTATTCTCTTAATATCTCTCGTAATTTTTGACCAGAGTAAGTCCACTTGTCATCTTCCAAAACTATTTTTAATGATTTTCGCGTTAATCACCACCACACCATGTGTTGTGAGAATCATATAAAATGAAACAAAATTAATTATTTGTTTCTATAGACATCTGATGCCAAACAAGGAACCTTGGCAATCTACTACAATATTGTTGATTTTAATGCATGCTTGAATTATTAAATATTGCAATAATAATTTAGATTTTCCATACAACAAAGTTTTCTTGAAAATTAAAATGTTAACAATGTACTGTAATTATTTCAAGCTGAAACAGAGAGCTTCAACGAATTCAGGAAAATTATAAACTCCATCCATCTCATCTTAGAGATTAACCGCGTATTGTTTGAAAAAAATTACTTAAACAGAAATAGTTTTCCAATCCCACATAAAAAATTGGTATAACCATATTTCCATTAATTTCAATACAGTTCCGCTATTCGTACTGAACTACCTGGAAAAGCACTTCAGATAGTTTTCCACAAGCATCATTGAACGTTTCTCCCAGAGGTTTTCCATTATAATACAGCCCATATTGAAAATTGTTTACGATATTACGAGCATGCAAACCTCAGCCTTGTGGAGGAATTTTATTCGATAACCCAATGCTGATTTCCATATCACATTTTTATGCCCCGTTTCCCGCTATATTCGTTATATACCAAAAAAAGATCTGAAGAATGTATCGTACATATACACGTAAAAAGTTCGGGTTCTTTGTGAAAACATATTCCTGGAGAACTTTTGATTGAAAATCATTCACGGAAATAATCAAACCGATCAAACTTGTAACGAAATATCTCCATCGAGATATTGATTATTCATCACCAGCTATGATTGCAATTATGTTCAAGTGTGATAGATATCGTTGTTTTTCCACTGACACCACTTGTCAATATTTCATTTCAAGAAGGATTATTTCCAGGAATACTTAAAAATTCGATTATAAAGCACATTTTGAAAAGGGTAACATCCATCACATCTGCAACTATAGGGCTATAGCACTTTCATCTGTATTTTAAATATGATCTGAAGAAGCTCTTCAAATTGTATTATCTACGAGTGAAATATATGTATCGAGTGTTAAAGTGCTCATCAATTATATAGCCTAAAGGTCTATTATATTCCTCAATTATTTACTGAAAATTGTATTGAAGTTGTGCAGAAACTCAAGGTGAGTTCATTTATCGTAAAATCATCTGAATTGCGCAAGCAGTTAGCTTGAATCTGGCAAATTTGTGAAATTCTCACGCCGCATATTGCTCCCTAAATTCAAGTTGTGTGATATACTCTGCTCACAAAGTTAAGCCTGCCCCTTCCTTAGAAGACTTGTTCCGAGAAATAAAGAAAATTAGACAGCAAAATGATGAAATCAAACAACAGAACCTTTAAATTAAAAGGGAACTTGTAGACGTTAGGAAAGATTAATTGAGTCTAGTTGACCTAGAAAAAGAAAACACTATCATTAAATCCGAATTACTGAGAGTAGAGAGGCGTTTGAAGAAGTTCAATATCATAGTCCATGGGTTGCAGGAAGATACCACTGAAGAACTAGAAAAGGTATTTATTAATTTACTGAACGATAAACTTCTAATCCAAGTTCCTGATTACTGTATCAGAGATCTATTTAGAATCGGAAAAGTAACTGTTGAGGAAAAACCAAGACCACTTATAGTAGAGCTCTCAAAGCAGGAATTAAAGAATATAATTTTAAAGAGCAACAATCTTCTCAAAGGCAGCGGCATATATATTACCCATGACCTAACCCCCACCGATCTGGAGAGGAACCGAGCTTTAGTGACATAGGAAAGCTGCTCAAGCTCATAACATTTCAACAAAAATTCAAAAAGGCAAACTGATTCATGAAGGTAAGGAATACTCTGTAGAAGAAGTGGAGACTGATCCCCTTGGTTTGATTCCGAAGGTAACTGAAAAAACAGACAAGAAGAAAATAGTGACACGTTCTAACGCCAAAACCAGATCCTGAACGAAGATCTTACCCAGTTGGTTAATGCCTCCAAGGATCACTCACTAAAAATAAACGCTGACAAAACAACTCTACTCATCTTTGGTCCAAAAAAATTGAGGTCAATTGCATATTCCAATATCTCAGTTGTTGTCGACGGCCACATTATAGAGCCCTTGGAGCATGCCAGGAAACTTGGAATGGTCATGGATAGTGATCTTCGATTCAAGCGGCATGTCTCTAACTGCATAAAAACTGGCTACATGAATCTTAAACTATTGTATGGCAACAGACACATGCTCACAAGAAAAATAAAAACCATTCTTTGTGACGCTCTAGTTCTCTCAAAGTGCAATTTCTGTGATTCCATATACGGCCCTTATATCGATTCAACCAAACAAACGTTGCCTGGAAGTCCTACAAAATTCAGGTCTTAGAATGATATTCGGTATTCGCAGTCGTTAACGAATTACACATAAGCTGAAATATATCAAGTGGCTGAATATGTCCAATCGTCGGAAGCTCCATAGTCTTTGCCTTTACCATAAAGTTATGAGATATGAGTATCTTCATAAAAAAATCTCATTCCGAACAGATGTGCCTCATCACTTGTCGTAAATTCCACATGAATCCTCCTCAGAGTTCTTCAAGCGATCGTACTCCTATCAGATTGTCAGCAATTATAATTCTCTGCCGGACGACTTTGAACTCCTTTCTCCCACCTCTTTCAAAATGAAACTACGTAAGCGTTTATTAACCGAGCAGAATCTCGAGTGATTCTAATATTTGAAGGGGTTTGTAGGGTTTTAGGTTTGTAGGTTAATTTCAAGAATTCAACTTGAAAATTGTATATTTTTTCATTTTTTATTACTATTTTGTTTTTGTTGCGTTGTAACTACTTGAGGCTGAACTCAAGTAGTTGAGTCAAGGTTAGGTTGAAAAACAGAGTGAATGTTTCGTTCATACTCACCTGATACCTCGCCATTTTTCCACGGTAATTATAAACCTATTATTATTATTTTATATACTTGTTGTAATTTTGTAGAAAATAAAGACCTTTAATATTATTATTATTATTATTTAATACAGTTATTCAGTTTTTTCTGTTGATACGTCCAGAAGAGTACTTCGACCACGCCACTGAAGATGACTACCGCAGTTGCAGTTGAAACGTTTGGAGATTTAAACCAAAGAAAACCACGGCAAAACCCGGAAACCAACCAAAACATTATTTTATTTGTCAGTCACATGAAAAAAAATGTATGATGACAATATTCACTCTGAGAAACTGTTGATAAGTATACCCAAGTACTGGTGATAGTACATATTCGCCTGCAAAATTTGTTAACAAAATAGTATTATAAAAACTGTACTATCAAGAAGATAGGTACTCTTTTGAGGAATTGATCACTAGGCTGAATATTATAACCCTTCTAAATATATCAATTTTCAATAGTATATGTTTGGTTAAATCTGAACTTGATAGATATGGGAAATATTATGAAGTTATCAGTAGTATAATTTAAAACGGTATTCCAATGCTACAAACAAACTTTTCAATAAACTTCCATTGATAACAAAATACTTAGCTATCTGACCTGTTCCATTTTGAAATAAAGTCCTTGTTGGTTGGTGAAAGAATCATTTTACACGATTATGGAATATTTGAGCCATGATTTTGAAATCGATGCCACTTTAAAAACAAAAAAAAGTTATTAATCGATTCCTCAATTGCTTTCACAGTCGATGGAAATTGAGGTATTGTTGTTATTATTACCAACCATTTGCTGTATTAGTATCTTTTGCCGTTATTGCGCACTTGCCACAAATTCAAGTGGCCAACTTTAACCACTACAGATAACAATCGATTATTGATTTTTATTTTGGGTTTCGTGAAAATTAGTTGAATGCTACAACTATGCGGAGTTAAAAACGTAACGAATGTTGAGGAAGTAGTAATCCATTACCAGTAAAGTTGGCTTTTCAATCCACTGCAACCTTATTGGATCCATCTTCGTTATCTACTCCTTTATACCGTTCAAAGCTGCAGTTTTTCTTGTGCCCATTCTAGGTATCTGACGATAGAATGTATATGGCGATTTCCTAGTCTCAATCTTCCGTGAATTCATCATTTAAGTCAACTCTAAGACAAATATATTCATTAAGTCAGGAATACTTGCTTTAACGCTCATATAGAGTACACCAGTTCTTCTGTTCCATGGCATTATATCCCTACACCCTAAATCCATTACATCAACACTGAAATAATATTCAAATTCAGCTCCACTCATCCAACGTTTTTTATTGTAACAGAGGATTCCTGACAGATGAACCGTCATCCGTTTTACACTCGAAGTCTGCACTTCACGATCCATTTCATCCATCCACCGTTACATTATTGCCTCGCATTCCTGGACAAGATCTATGGTTGTGGCAATTTTTTGTTGGACTTAACACATGTATTCTTGTCCGAACAGATGAAAAATTTCACGGAAAGGAGAATGGAGAACGTCCACGGTAATCAGTTTAAAGTTTATTGGTGAAGTTTCGTGCGGAAAAACTAGACAAATCCGGGGTGTGATTATCATAATGGATAAAGAATAATTCTAAATCTTCTGCAGTAGTACTAATATTGTATATTGAAAAATAGAATATTGAAAAAACCTACGATAAAAATTATGATTTTTTTTGTAATATCCAACAGAAAACAACTACTTTCTTGGCGAAGTTTATCTTTCAGTCGCAGATAATTCCACATCTGACTTCATGAAAATCATGTTTATATTTTCAATAAAATTATCTTCATTCTGAATCAACAGAAAAGCAAAAACTACATCCTGAATTTATTAGCAATTATTTAAAAAAAAAATCTCGAAAACAGCGATTCTGATAACCATAAAAGCATAAGGTAAGGTCGTGAGTTCAAAGCCCAGCACGGCCATCGGTCCCGGATCATTTCCTTGCTCGCACAAGCTCTTAGGAGCTTCTGAGGAGTTTCTCTTTCTGGAAACATGGAAGATTCGTTACAAAATAAAATAAAAAGAAAATAAATAAATAAAAAATCACGTAAGTAAACGAGCCAGCATCTGGTCCCCCTTACATTATATTCATCCATTATAATTGTGATTGTCCTGAAGTTCAAATTTTGCAAAATATCTAATATTAAAGTTTGTATTTTTCATGATTTTTAGGGGTCTGTCCCTTAGGATTGATCTGGAATTCACAAAGTATACTATTTTCATCATTCTGAATCGATTGACGTTCACAGAATTGCTCTATCTTGAACCGTTCTCGAGTTGAAAATGTCTTCTAGAGTTCATAGAGAATATGTCTCTCCAGAATTTTGTTTTCATTATTTTTCTGATGATTGTCATTGTAATTAACCTTTCTTCATAGACAAACATATATGCGTAGGCAATTTTAAGTGAATCTGCTAAGTTTGTATTTTTCATGATTTTTAGGGGTCTACCCCTTAGGACTTTCTCCGAGTGATTTTTGTTTTCGTCGATTGATCTGGAATTCACAAAATATAGTAATTTCATCATTCTGAATCGATTGGCGTTCGCAAAATTGCTCTATCTTGAACCGTTCTCGAGTTGAAAATGTGTTCTAGAGTTCATAGAGAATATTTCTCTCCAGAATTTTGTATTCATTATTTTTCTGATGATTTTCGTTGTAATTAACCTTTCTTCATAGACAAACCTATATGCGTAGGCAATTTTAAGTGAATCTGCTAAGTTTGTATTTTTCATGATTTTTAGGGGTCTACCCCTTAGGACTCTTTCCGAGTGATTTTTTGCTTTCGTCGATTGTTCTTGAATTCACAAAGTATACTAATTTCATCATTCTGAATCGATTGGCGTTCGCAGAATTGCTCTATCTTGAACCGTTCTCGAGTTGAAAATGTCTTCTAGAGTTCATAGAGAATATGTCTCTCCAGAATTTTGTTTTCATTATTTTTCTGATGATTTTCATTGTAATTAACCTTTCATCATAGACAAACATATATGCGTAGGCAATTTTAAGTGAATCTGCTAAGTTTGTATTTTTCATGATTTTTAGGGGTCTACCCCTTAGGACTTTCTCCGAGTGATTTTTTGTTTTCGTCGATTGATCTGGAATTCACAAAATATAGTAATTTCATCATTCTGAATCGATTGGCACTCGCAAAATTGCTCTATCTTGAACCGTTCTCGAGTTGAAAATGTGTTCTAGAGTTCATAGAGAATATTTCTCTCCAGAATTTTGTATTCATTATTTTTCTGATGATTTTCGTTGTAATCGACCTTTCTTCATATACAAACATATATGCGTCGGCAATTTTAAGTGAATCTGCTAAGTTTGTATTTTTCATGATTTTTAGGGGTCTACCCGTTAGGACTCTTTCCGAGTGATTTTTTGCTTTCGTCGATTGTTCTTGAATTCACAAAGTATACTAATTTCATCATTCTGAATCGATTGGAGTTCGCAAAATTGCTCTATCTTGAACCGTTCTCGAGTTGAAAATGTGTTCTAGACTTCATAGAGAATATTTCTCTCTAGAATTTTGTATTCATTATTTTTCTGATGATTTTCGTTGTAATCGACCTTTCTTCATATACAAACATATATGCGTAGGCAATTTTAAGTGAATCTGCTAAGTTTGTATTTTTCATGATTTTTAGGGGTCTACCCGTTAGGACTCTTTCCGAGTGATTTTTTGCTTTCGTCGATTGTTCTTGAATTCACAAAGTATACTAATTTCATCATTCTGAATCGATTGGAGTTCGCAAAATTGCTCTATCTTGAACCGTTCTAGAGTTGAAAATGTGTTCTAGAGTTCATAAAGAATATTTCTCTCCAAAATTTTGTTTTCGTAATTTTTTTAATAATTTTTGTAAAATTCAACCTTTCTTTATAGGCACACATAATTATACGCTTATTCAATTTCAAGTAAGTAAATCTGGTAGGTTTATATTATTCATGATTTTTAGGGGTAATTTTTTATTTCATCGATTGACTTGAAATCCACAGAGTTCACTAATTCCATCATTCTGAATCGATTGAAGTTCGCAGAATTGCTCTATCTTCGACCGTTCTCGCGTCGAAAATATCTTCTACAGTTGAGAGAGGATATTTCTCTCAAAAATTTTGTTTTCGTAATTTTTCTAATAATTTTCCTATATTTCAATTTTTCTTCATTGGCGATATACAATATCGACTGAATCGATAATTTTGTATTTTTCATGATTTTTAGATGTTCGCAGAATTGCTCTACATTGAACCGTTCTCGAATATATTCTTTCGTCAAAAAAAATACTACAACATGAAAAACTTCAATTTCTACTCTCATTCACCTATGTTAACATAGTTAACATTTTTAGGGCACTGGTTGAATTTAGAAAAAAAAATTAAAAAACTTAAATTTGAACGTGAAGCCGGTTCGTATTATTTTTCAGTTCTCCACACTAATTAAGTATATTCTTGCAGATCTTTCGATGCAACATAGGTTGACTCAGTAATAAAATGTAGCTAAAGGTAAGAAAAAACAAAGAACGAATAAAGAGGTCCTAACTGAAAAATCATAGTACCTATAGAAGTTTGATCTTCAATGTTGTATAATTTGTGATTTCCCAGTATCTTTTTTATATGTTTGTAGTAGCTTCATAACTAACTTTGATACACAGAAATGGAAAACTGTTTGATGACATCGTTTCTATTTGAGAGAGGGGTGCGATTTTAGAGTGTATGTCAATATCAATTTGTTAAATGTCAACCAAAAATTCAAATCGTGTTTTATTATTACCGTATATTGACTTCTGAAATTTCACTTCATCCAACCACACTGACAGCTTTGTAGATACGACGATATATGTAAAATTCAGGCAGCAAACTCAATAATAGATATCGAGTTCATTCACATTTTCCCGCCTTCCGCTTTTGTATATGGCAACAGTAATGCATCTACTGCATTATAGCAACGGATATGAAGGCTGAGATATATGATATAGTCGTAACTAGTTTCCTTCTGACAAGACTATAATAAAACCCATTTATTCCACCCTCCGGGGATTTTTACCATCTTAGAGAACCTCATTTCCGTTATGCTTTGATTTATTAACACCTGTTACGTTCTACTAGCTTTTCTATCACCTTAAAGATAAGTAGTTTCCATCAACGGCATCAACAGGCTATCGAATATACACGGTAACTTGAAAGGAATCTCACCTGTAGAGGCCCATCAATAATATAATGGTTTGAGTGAAACTCTTTTGCACTTCCGTTTTAAATAGAAATGAAATGAATTCCTTGCCGTTTGAGTCACGACGTTTCGATTGTTCGTATCTACAATCGTTCCACAAAGCGAAAAAGTCCACCAGTTTCAAATAAACACCCGGTACAGACCCGGCACCACCGAAAAACTCCGAGGATACGAGAAAACTATTGTCAAACACTCACTGTTCTTTACTTTCGATAGTTTTCATTCGTATCTCTCACCCAAAATGAAAATCTTCGTCAATCGGTTGCACCTTTACGAGTAAACTGCAGAAGACTGAATTCACTATCCGTCATGGTTTTGGCCAAGGAAGTAGTAATTGATTATTCAACCGAAGTCGTCGAAATTTTTGGTATTATTCAATATATTATTATTACCGATAATATGAAAAAGTACTGGGAATATCTTATGAGAATGAAATTCGGCAGTATAGTCTTCATACTTTTTCTGTTTGTTTCCTTCGCTCCTTCCGTAGAGCGAAATGTTTTCGTTTAGTTAAAAGTTGGCAGAGAAAAGAGTTCGTTGACGACACCGGGAGCATGCGAATAAAATATTAGGAAAGTTTGCTACTTCAAGTCACTTTAGACGTGAAACCGCACTTTTTCATGCTGATAGATTTCCGAATGAAAATTATCAACTCACGATTTCCGTAAGCTGCTCATTTTTGGTAACATCGAGTCGCCCGGTCTCATTCAACTTGGGTTTGTATGAGCCGTTGATTGAATTATTATCTCTTCAGAATTAGATATTAGTGGAGGAACGTTTGACAAGAAAGTGCCTTACCTTGGAACTGTTCAAAACTACTGTGATTCAATCTCTGTGGATTAAAAATTGATGCTCTAGTCGAAAACTTTGACAAAATGCAAAAATAAAAATGTTTTAAATAAACATAATGAATTTGATGGTGATGAAAATAAAAAATGAAAAATTGTGTATTAAGGTCGTTCTCAACAGTAATTCATCAAAAATTATGTTTAAAATTACTTCAACTCGTTTCTTCAATTTTTTCCTCTTCTACATCATCATCGTTATCGTCTGTGGTCAACGGTTGCGGGCAGTTATAGCAAGTAATTTGCAGAATATTCGAGTTGTTCTGCGCTTACAATGTCCGGTACAGCCAAATTTACATACGGAGAATATCATTTTCAGAATCTGTTCTGAAGCAGGTGGCTGGTATTGAGTAATTCATAAGCTTCCAACCCCATTCAATTGGCGACAAACAATTACTCAGTCACGATTTGTGTTGAAGACACCATCCTGGCAGGCCTTTGGACTCTCTTGTGGCCCATGCAATGACGGCGTTGTTTCATCCCTAAGTTATACCGGCATCTAATTTATGTTGATTGCTTCCGTCTACTATTTGAAGTCCTCTAAGTATTCCTCGCATCGTCCTCTTTCCACATGAACCGTGTCACATTTGTCGATCCCAAATTTCATCGATATTATACATGTACTCTTCCACATGATAAATATTATTTATGTTGGACCCTTGGATTCCGTAGTGCAACGGACAATAGCAATAAGGAGATGCAGATGGAAGGGGGCTGAGGGGGTTTCCATTGAATACGTTTCTTCTGAAGATTACATGCTCTGTTTGGACTGACTCAACCGAATCGTATGATAAGTATAGTGGAGCGGGTCTTCCAGAGAGGCCTGTTGTCCAATTTGATCTGGTACCGCAGGAAATCTGAGCAAATACATCTTGAGCTCATGCGAAGTTACAAAAAATGCTGTCTGTCGATCAGCAGTTTCTTCTTGAAACCAGAGACCCTACGAGAGTCATAATTGGACGTTGTTTTCCGCATGATCTCTCAAAAATGATGATGTTATCAATAATAAGATTGGATTTTTTCAAAATAAAAATAGAATTATACAAAATACAGTGCCAATTTTAACTATATATATGGAAATGAAATTTCAATTTCCAACATTTTAGAAACACCACCAAAGTCGGGGCAGATTTGGCCAGTTCCGAAATAAAAGTGAAGCACTTCTCCACTATGGGATATTTTAAGAATTATTCAAGTGACTATTTTGTTTTCCTTTTTTCGTTTTCAAAAATACCGGTTGCTCAACATTATTGCCGAAGACATAATCTACAGTTGAGACAAAGAAGAAATGGAGATTTGAAGTATCTTGCGAATATGGCTTGAAAATATTGCTTCAACTAATTTCGAACATTTCAAGTCTGTAGGACCTCTTCGTAGGAAGATAGGCGTTATCTTTGATTGAATAATAATTGAAGAATATAATCATACTGACGAACCCAAACTCTGTCACCGAGTTGAAACCCTTTCAGCAAAATGCCTACGTCAAAGCTGCTGAGAGTCTCCTACATAAGGATAAGCCAATGTATGGGGTCTCCTTCAAGAACATAGAAGACCTTGGCTTATATCAAGAAACCTTCGCTTTCTCAGGTCAAGTTGGATGAAGTCAGAAACAGTCGGATTGATGGCAATGATGGTGTCTTCAACACCCTCGTCTGCCGTAGTCGCGTGTATAGTGGTCCCTGACACTAGATGCAGATCGTGTCGTGGGGCAGCTGAGACCATAATGCATTTGCTTGTCCGGCTTATGCGGTCTCAGCCTATATCCACAGGCATAACGCGGCGCTACGAGTGTTGTACTACCATCTACGACACTCGTACGGTGTAGACGAGACACCGGTACTGCCTTATGCTTTGGGTCAGTTGTGAAGAATGAGAAGTGCTGAATCTATTGGAACTACTCATTCCCCACCCTCAGACTTATACAAGCTAATAAGCCTGATGTAGTCCTCCAAGACTATCAAAATAGGACGATTTTTGTTATCAAGTTTTCAGCTCCTGGCGAAACAAACATCGTACGAAAAGAGGGTGAAGAACGGACTCAATATCGAGACCTACTCTTTGTTTTCCGCAGGCTTTACCCAAACCTTTTTGCTAAAATGGTGGTTCTGATCATTGGGATCATTAGTGGAATGATGGTGGATTCTTGGTGGTGTATTCTCTTTTCAGCTCTAGGAAAACCCGAAAAACCTACAGCACCACCCTGAGTTGGCAGTGCGCACCTCAAGCAAGCACCAGATCGGCATTATCATCTAGGCAATTCACATCACAATCATTGGTATGTGGCCGCCGAACAAAACCGATGCACTTGAGAAAATATTCACATACAGTGCCTGCCATGAAGTATGTAACATACTCGATAACATATGTTTGTTAAAAAAAAATGATCAATGGAATATCAAGAAATATGTCCAATAACCTAGATATAGATATTGACGACATGTCATGTGACCATTTGTGTAGTAGCAAAAACAACTACAAAATCGGGAAAACTGGGGTTAAATGACATGATCTTGAAGTAAGTGTACGAAATTTAAGAATATAACTCAACAAGCTAAACATTTTTTTTATGATTTTTGAGGTTGACAATTTTACTTGATTTTTTCTTACTTCGAATATTTCGATTCAAGTTCAATCCAAATGCCAGGATGATAATCTAAAAAAAACATTGGGCTTTCCAAAACTGATTGAATGACTTTGACATACTATAACTCGTTATTCCTATTTTATGGAACCTCAATATTTCTGTTAATAACGCACGACACTGCCGTTGGGAGAAGATGTCCCTTACACACAAATCTTAATGAGTGTGCGGCGAGTTACTCATCTAGGTTATGTTATTTGATCGGGAAGAAAAAGTAATTTTTTTCGATAATACTGAATTTTTACTGATAATCCGAATCACTTGGTACTCCTGTAACACATCGTTATGCGGTGATACCACTTACTGAATCAAAAGCACGCACGAACAAAAAAGCGGGAACTAATCCTTAAAATACTTTCTGTTAAAAACTACAATATCATATAAACATACATACTGAGTGAAAAACCATAAAATGTATCAACGAGAGGAGAATATATTTGATGAAAAAGGAAATTTTGTGGGAAATCGTTCAGAGTACTCTGTGTTTATGATGCTATAAGATTTTCGACTTATTTTCATGTATGTATCTTAGTGAGGACAGAACGAATAAATGAAACGGAAAACTCCATACCAGAGCTCATTTTCTGTGAAGCAGGTTATAAGTAATAGTTTTTTGAACGAACCACAGTCGGTATTTGCACTTTGTCGCCTGCAGTAATAATAATTCCTTATGGAGATTTATTTTCTCTCTTTGCTGGCTCCGCAATTCCTTTCCAGCTGTAAAACACAGGCAACAAGATGAATGTCGACAACACGAAATTTTATTACTGCAAACCTCTCAGGCATATACGGTTTTTATGCGATATCCCAGCTCCAGCCCAAATTTGCATATTTTTATCAACTTTTGTGTAGATACGAGAAGTTTTTATAAGATTTTACTGAGATGATGATGATGCGATGTAATATGTCAGAATACAGCCAAAACTAAACAGACAAGATGAACAGAAACAGCCGGAAAACCATAGTGGCACATATGAGAATATAAAGGGGGAGAAAGAAGAAGACCTATTGCGTGGATTTACACTATATTGGAACAAGAACATAAATCATCCATAAAAACAACAAACAAATGGGTTGAGGTACCGCATAGAAAGATAGGAATTTCAGAAAATGAAAATGACAGTTGAAAAGAAAGTCTAAAAATATTGAAATATATCTAGAATTCGATTTTTTTATGGTGTTGGGGAAAAGACCGATGAAAACGAATAAACAGTACTTCTCAAAGCGCACGGAACAGATGGAATCAGGACAATTATTGATGATAAATTTTCCGACCTTGACACCACGGTGGCAAACAACGTTGACACATTTATTTGGGAAATTAGCTGTTGTGCGAGAAGTATGAGGATTACAATCAGAAAGAGTTGTAGACTTAAGAATAGTAATTCATAAGTTGGCAATATCGTAGCAGCGTTTCATCGGCAATCGGTGATGTTTTTTTATTTTTTATTGATAAAAAACAGTCAACACAACTATTTGTGGATTTCATACCTACTTATCGATATTCATTCGGAGGGGGCTAGGCAACATTTAATTAATCTTATTCTCTTCTATGTTCCCTTCATCGTTAGAATATCTGTATTATGAACTGTGTCGATGAAATAAGTCAAATGCTTATGAACTCGGGAAACCAAAATGACGAAAGAGGCCATTCAGTTACTTTTCACTCGAATCTGAAAAGAACAGGAATTTTATCGAAATGCACGAAGACCGTATACCAAAAGATCTCAAAAACAGAAAGGTACTGGGTCATTATCTCAAGTTAGCTAGGAATGAGAACAGGATGGCGAAATCAAAAGGGTGTAAAGTCATAGTGAACGGACAAAAATACACCGCTGAAAGTATCATCCAGAAGATAACGTATCTCTTATTACCGTGTGCAAAAAAAGCTCCAGTATACTACCAGGTAACTTTGTGGAAGCTATTGGTTACCCTAAAAAATTACCAAGGACAAAAGAGTCTGCTGAAACATCCAGGATAGAAAAGAAAAGTAGCAGACCGACGATACAATACTAGGAATATGTCATCTTCAGGAACAGGGCCACTTACTAGTAGAAATAACATGAATTGTGTGGATAACAACAGTTTGTGAAGAACTATTCTCATTTAACATGTCTTCTTTTATTATTATTACTTCACACATGGCAGATAAAAAAATTACTTATCTCTACAGAGTGGAAATTTTGATGGATTCTACGAGAATCTTAAGTTATAAACACTGTACCTGATTTTCATTTTGAAGAAATAATTAGACGGAGAGCAAACACCCAGGCAAACACATTTAGCTATTTTCGTATAACACGATATAGGTGAAACAAAAATAAACTATTAACTTTTTCTTTCTCAGAAATCATTTTAGTTTTTTCATATATCTATTTCATCCATCAGTCTAGCAAATGTTTGGGTTTCAGCCGGAATTGTTGGAGAATCATTTGAAAAATCTTACATCATTTTGTAGGTATGTACATATATATCGTTAAAGCGGATGGTCGTATCCGGGATAGTTGAAAAATCTTAAAAAATCTGAAATCAAACTTTTTCTCGTTTTCTCATAGCGATGATTTTGGAATGACCCAACAGTGTTTTCTCGTCACTATATGAAGAGAACATTACTTGTTCTCATTCTCTGCACATCTGTTATTCGAAACTTAGGTGTGCTGAAATTGCTCGTTGTTCTTTCTGGCAATGAATTTTAATCTAAAAAAAACTCCTTGGATTCTAAGAACAAATAATCTTCACATTATCGCACTCTCAGTTTTTTATTCGATATGGAGCCCTTTTTATCAGTAACAGATTTCTTCATTGTTCAGAGAAGATTTCAAAAATATTTATATTTTAATGATACCGAAACATATCCATAAGGCAGTATAAACAACAATATTTAGCTTAGAACTGCGAAAATCCTTGTCATCCGTTTAGCATCACGACAAATTAAGTTTTTAATTTGAAACGTGCTAATTCTAATATTATGCTGAAATCTCCAATAAGATATATGTGCTCTGATTCAAATATAAATTATATTATTGTGTTAAGCAGATTAATGCAAAGTTAATTTTGAGTACTTAATGTATTATATTATATTTAGTTCTACTTCACTTCTATAGGCAGATATTACTAATTTCTATCATTCTACCGTTTTGCTTTTGAATTTTTCAATTTTTTTCTATTTATTCATCTAAAACTGATTCAATATAACCACATCCAAAATTAATTTATGTATAGTTTGGAGTATTTTGTAGGTGTGAGTTCATTTAACCTTACTTCAACTTTGTAGTTAGGTCACGTAATTGAATTTTTGCCTGTTGGGCATTAAAATAGTTTTTTTTTTTAAACATTAATTTTCACACAGTTTCATCTACAAATGATGACAGTGTTGCCAAATTTCAGCTGAAAGTAGGTACTAAAAAATTCTTAAAAATCATAAAAAATTAAATGTATAAGCTCCTCTAATCAGAATTTTGCAAAAACTGGAGTGAATTAAAACTAGCACCGTCGTTTACTAATTGAAAAAATAATTACTATTATACTGACTCATAGAAAAATTACTATGATAACCCATAGAGATGGGAAATAAATCACAAAAGTTCTTGAAGAATTTTTTTTTTTATATTATTACGACGCTTGTCATCTTGAAACCATGGACGGGACATTGCCAACAAGCATATATAGTATATAAGTATACATTTGTGTGGGCAGTATATTTTGAATTGCCTATTATATTTCCAAGACAAGAGATGTCAGTAGATCAGAAAATTATTATTGAAGTAAATATTAAGTCTCAGAGTAATAATTTGGATTTACTCGAGCGAGGTTCAACATTTGAGATTGGAATAAGGTAGTAGACTGAGCATTGGGATTTTAAGTGAATGAGAAAATCATGTGCCTAGAGTATAAATAACACCAGGCCAAATATCGAACCTTGCATTTCTCCATTTATGTATATTAAAACTGCTATATTAAATTCTTGGTCGATTTAATTCCATTTTTCGGTTCCACAGGGCGAGTTGTTGTATTTGTGTTCCATTCCTGTCATTGATAGGTGGGAATGTTGACAATATTGTACTCAATTTTTATTTTTCTTGGTGTATCCATGAAAGCGATTGTTATTGTCATTTTATCATCCAAAAATAAAACATCTAAATCTAAAAATTCGAAAATGGAAAAACTATAGAGTTGATAATATTTCCAGTAAATCCGTGATGTGACAAAAAAATATTCCTCTATCAACTGAGCAGAAATAGGGAGTATTCATTACTTCCCGTATAACAACTGATGCAATTCTAATCATGATAGAATTATGTTATCACTCTAATGTCCCTTAGATGTAACACACTCAAATTTAAGCAAATTCTGCCGATGCCTAGAAACCCCCTTATATTTTTTATCACAACCAGTATATCAACTAATACAATTCCTATCGCGGTCGCGTATAATGCAATTATCACTCAAATATACATAAGCTCTAATATACTGAAATTTCAAGAAAATCCATCTATGCCTAATCGTCTTTGGCCATCCCTTGCCTCAAGCATGCACTAGGGGCAATTTTTTGGCTTGCCATAGCTGTACTGGCTTCTGTAGAATCTATCGATAGGATCAGAGACACTATTTCTTTTCTGTTTATACATTATCAATAAGTGATGCACCAGACAAATATCCACTCGTCCACTCTTCAAAAATGTTGAATAATATTGATTCATCTTCATTCTGCTTACCTAGTACAATAGTTTATTAAAACAATTCAATTTTAATGTTCCTTCTGAGAATCAAGTAGTTCATTCAACAGTTCATGGAGCTAACCAAAGTTTAGATAAAGTCGCACTTATTCTAAAAACAGTTATCCATTATGTTTCGATATGGGACTAAACATGCACTAACACAACACCAAAATCACAATTGATGCGTAATCGTAATTGTGCAACTTCTCATTCCGAGATTTGACGACTTGAGAGAAGGAAGTCCGTATTTTGAATACGCGATTCCCGACTCTATCCGAAAAGAGCACGAAACGCCTAAATCACGACAAGGTCCGCGAGAGACTGCGGGCAAAATTGTTGCGAAACTCGTATTGTGGAAGGGTGAAGGGTTTGTTTCAGCTCTGGAGAATGTTCCAGATAGAGCAGACGCAACGCAACTCCTCTAGAAAATTGGAAACGTATACAGAACTTTTTTCTTATCTAGATCATGACGACTGTCGATTGCAGGAGTTTTGTAGGTCTCAAGAAAATCCGTTATTTCAACAAAATAACATGATTCATGAGTAAAATATACTATAATGAGATTCCCTATAAATCATGAAAAAAGTTACCTACAGAGTTTACTCACAATCTCAACAAATATTCAATAATAATAATAATAATAATAGCGCAGTTCTAAGCATTTTGCAGAAGGCTTCGTCAGCCTGAGCTCAATGAACTGCGCAATTCGATAACCCCGGAAGAAGTTCGAAAGCCCCTCAAAAGCTCGAAGAACTTTGCTGCTCCATGTCCTGATGGACTAAATAACTATTGGTAGTTAAAATGTTCATGTACCCACCACCATCTAGCAAGAGTATTCAACTCTTGGCTAGATGGGGAGCAACACATTCCGGATAGGTTTGTCAAGGGGCGAACCGTGCTAATCCCCAAAAACGGAGATTTGTCTCATCCGAAGAACTACAGACCGATAACATGCTTGAACGCATGTTATGAGATGTTTACACGCATCTTGTACATGCGAATACGCAGTTGAGCCGGTGTATGAACGGATATATGAGCAAAGAGGGTCAAAGAAGGGGGTCGCTGGCTGAAAGGAGAACCTGCTGATCGATAGATGCATCACGCAGGACTTCGTGCAGTATAAGCGTAACCTTTCAATGGCCTGGATCGATTATCGCAAGGCATTTGATACAACATCGCATGAGCTCATCATGCATTTGCTCAGATGCCTTGCGGTACCCGATCAAATAGTAAGATGCATTGAACAGCTGATGCCGCTCTGGAGGACTCGCGTTGCCATAACAACTGGTCAAGTCAGAGTCCAAACAGAACAGGTTATATTTAGAAGGGGCGTGTTTCAGGGACACTCCCTCAGCCCTCTTCTCTTCTGCATCTCACTACTGCTATTGTCCGTTGCACTACGGAAAACCCGCGGATACAACTGCGGCACCCCCAGCAACCGGAGGCATAAGGTCACCCATCTGTTTTACATGGATGACCTTAAACTTTATGCCTCCGGAGAAAAGGATCATCATCAGTCCTTAAGGGTGGTGCAAGAGTATACACATGCTATCGAAATGGAGTTTGGGATCGGCAAATGTGCCACGGTTCATCTCAAAAGAGGACGATGCAAGGAATAAGGAGAGGACGTTCAGCTCGTAGACGGAAGCATCCTACATCATCTGGATGCCGGAAAGACGTATACCTACCTAGCGATGGAACAACGCCACACCCAAGAGGTAGCTACTGTTAAAAACTCTCTCCGCGGCAAGTATCAGCACAAACTCCAACAGATCTATTCATCAGAACTGTCGGGGAAGAACAAAGTTGCTGCAACTAATATGTTTGCCGTTTCGATTATACTTTACTCCTTTGGAGTAATAAAATGGACTCAAGAAGAGCTGCGACAACTCGACGTAAAAACTCGCAAAATCATGCATCTCCTTAGGAGCTTGCTTCTCAAATCGTGTGTTCCACGGTTATACTTCCCCAGACAACAGGGAGGCCATGGACTTTTTAGTTTGGAGTGTCTACATAACAGAATGGTACTGGATGGAGCCTGTAAAGTCATCAGGATTTCAGATCCTCTTCTCTGCTTGATATGCGATCACGGAAAAGCAGGGATTGGACCATTTCTTTTCAAGACAGCAACCCGTGCAGCCGATGAACTCGGTCTCCTATTCTACACTGAAGGGACGAACCCAAACTCTGTCACCGAGTTGGAACCCGTTCAGCAAAAAGCCCACGTGAAAGCTGCGAAGTGTGACAGGCTCAACACCCTCGTGATGGGTATAGAGGCCCCTGACACTCGTACGGTATTGACGAGACACCATTGTGGCCTTATGCTTTGGGAGATATTGAGTCCGTTGTGGAGAATGAGAAGTTCCGAATCTATTGGAAATACTCATTTCCCACCCTTACACAAATACAAGCCAATAAGCCTGACGTAGTCCTCCTCGACCATCAAAGTAGGACGATTTTCGTCATTGAGTTTTCAGCTCCTGGCGAAACGAACATCGTCTGAAAAGAGGAGGAAAAACGGACTAAATATCGATATCTACTCTTTGAACTCCGCAGGCTTTATCCAAACCATTCTGTCAAAATGGTGGTTCCGATAATAGGGGTCCTTGGTGGAATGATGGACACACTGCTCTCAAACTTAAAAATCATACCGGATGGCAGAAATCTTAGCCTGACGAATGCAGAAGGCCGTAATTCTTGGTTCACTCCGCCTTCCCAGGGCACATGATTCTCGGACCCAATAGTTACTTACCCCACGGCGTGGAGAGTGGTTATTGGGATAAATGATCCAGCGCGCCTTCCGGAAGTATCGGGGCTCCGGAGACATGGCCTGTCTGGTAAATTCCTAATGGAAAAAAAATACAAAAAGATTGGTGAAAAGTCGGAGTTTACTTCTTGATCTGAGATATTATCCCATTCGATATTTTGCAGATCTGAATTGAAAGAAGAATAAAGTTACGATAATCACGAAAAGAAGCAAATTTGACATTATGCTGTGAATCAATTTTCCCAATTTTACATGTAATCCGAGAGATACCGTAAATATCAGAAACTTCGGCCGGTGTAACTTTGTCATTGTCAAAAACGAATGAAATATCCAAAAGGGTTCGGGAATGAGAGGGTGATTGTACCAATTTCACCTTAAGTGAACAATATGAAATGGTTGTCTTTTTTTGTCAAATGTAACAAAGAGCCTGTTCATTTGCCATTATCACATTGATCTAATCTTTTCTAGCAATAATGTTTGGGGAAATCAATACACAACTAGGGATTTTTCAATATTTTCTAAACATTCTTGACTGAATCTTGCCATTTTAATATGACGTTGTTGAATACTGGAAAAAACACATAATCTCCTTATTAGGGAGGGCATTATTCAGTTATTGAGAAAACTAGGTAGCTTCTCATCTGTCAAAATAACAGTTGATTGTTCATTTTTAGAAATCGATAAAATTTCATTTGCTGGCAGTGTACTTCGATAGGTTTTTTCCTGGGGAAGGTGTTTCAGTGTCGGAATTGATTATTATCTGGGTTTGGATGATGGAATAATTGAATATTTTCACCTATGGTGTAAATAAAATAGCCAAGTGACTCAAAAGAGTTTGAGAATCTTCCATCGGCATTTGGCTTGAGCGTGAAAACTCACTAGAATCTATTGACAAGATTAGGAACATAAAAGTGAAAGAAAGAGAAATCTTGATCTCTTTCATATAAGTTCTTTGTTTCCCAGTGTACCAATACCAAAACCCTTGGATTATTTGAGAGAGTTATTGCTGACTAACGGTGGATGATCTTTGATACAAAACAGGTCGAAGAAGACAGTTTTATGTCAGAATTGAATAGCCAGTTTCAAATTATTTCGTCCAAGGATAGAACTGAAAACAAAAAGCAGCTGCACTGAGATACCATTGCACAAAGTGAAAAATTTTCTCTCTTTCTCTTGTCGTTGCTATATAACCAAAAAGGAGAGAATGGGACGTAGCTGAATTGTAAGGTTATTCTGTGAATTTGGTAGATAAACTGATTGAGAATCATAAATTAAAAGAAAGAAAACTCTCCAAAATATACAGGGTGTTCCTTCTAAGACGAGCCATCTTATCCCATAGTGAGTGGAAAAATTTCCCGAAACACGTCGAATGATTTTGTTTGGGGGACGTATATTTGAGGCTTGAACGAACAACCCCCTAAAAGGGGGCGCTTCAGAATGTTGTCATTGAATAAAAACCAGAAATGAAGTGAATAATCAAAGAGTGTACACAATTCAATGCAGACAGGTGAAATATAGGAAGTAGAGTAGGTGAAAGGATTAGTAGTACCTATATATTGGATTAGAATATCATAAGAACTTCAGTAAGCTTCTGAGGATGCCAACTCAGTTGGCGAAACATGCATCGAGTTAAAATGACTTTTTTATGTATTTTGGATAGTTTCTATTTCTTGGATGGGGTTGGCCAGTACCAGAGCCTTTTTCTACAGTAGAAAAAACAGTTGAGGAGGGTACTATTGCCCAGTATTTCACTTTTATCGACGCCAATACGTGTACTAATATCTATAAATTGTTTAATATCCGAAGGCGGGTTATCAATTTGAAATTTTCGAATTGGAAGTTTGAGTGAGTGGCACATCATTGAGATAAGATATGGCCAATCTGTAATTGACGTATTTTATAAAAGTATACGAGTGGAGTGTTATTCTCATTATTATTACTATTACCAAGGGAGACTTCTGCTACTACTACCTTGTAAAATGCAGGTGGTATTGTTCCCTAAGAATACTTCGCTGTAATATTTCATTATTCATGAACGATGAAAGGAAATTTGATAATTAAATATATCAAATGATCATTAAAAGAATGATTTGTTTTGAATAAAAGAAATAAATAAATTAAACCCACCTTAATATTTCTTTGGACCATTATTGGACTGAATTAACCCAAAATTAATATTAGATTTCGAAAAATCGAAATATAAAGGGTGATTCTATTCAACAATTAACTTTCCTTAATTTTCTCAAGTGAACGTAGAGTTTTCAATTCTGTACTTCTCTGAATGGAATGAGTTAAATTTGGCTATGGGGTGTGAAGCTTTAAGAATGTTCCTATATCTGTACCAAATTTGAGGTATTTAGTAGCTTCGATTCAGAGAATATCAGGACTTTCTGGATGTCTCTTAAAAAACTAAACTGAAATGAAGTTTAATCCCAAAGATTGCCCGATTCAGTTAAGTTTTAGAACAATATCAAATGAAGATGATTTAATAACCAGGGTATTTGAATTGTTGAAGTTGCTACCCTGTTATAGAATCGAATATGCCGTATTATTCATAACATTTCACTTGGGCAGATCATGATTATTCATGTCCACTTATGCTCACCTCCAAATTTTCAGCGGTCTGTTGCTTACTTTGTCAGAAACGTCTGATACCCGCTCATCGTGAAAACCCCAGTATAGTCAAATAATCTTTTCATAAATAATTGGCCCTTTGTTCAAATATTTTCTTTCTATTCTTCAGAAGCGGTGAGTAGATTTATGTTGAAGCGTTGCGTTCATTGCAACAGATTTGAAACTCAACAGACCAAAAGTTTCGCTATATGCAAATAAAATCGAGTTATAGCAAACTCATTTTGCAATCCGACTTGGAAAGTATTTCGCGGTGGAGTTTCCATCATAGCTGGAAGATCAATTCGCCATTCAATCTGTATGTGTTGCTCCGACGTCAGTGAAAAAGGGGTATTCCCATAACGACTTGTAAAGATGCAGTAATCAACAATCTCCCATAGTAAAACCATCATGAATATCAACAATCGAGTGAACAACGAAGTTTCGGAATAATCTTGTCTCCATAGTTTCACTTTAACAGTCCATTTATCTGTTTTTTTTACGGTGCATTTCATTTAAAACGAGTCGCCCTGAATAAATTCCAGAAAATTTAAAAACTTGATAACAACAATTTACATAATATAACTTTCCACCTCACATTTTTTGCATTATCAGATTCTCCTGGAAGCGTAGACTTCAAAAAAATATATACATACGGTCTGATGCTTTTTATCGGATAAAGATAAATTTTATTGAATTCTCAAATCGAAATCTGTTGACTTGATAATGAACAGAAAAAAACATGTTTAAAATGTTTCGACAAAGGTACAATGCCTTCATGATACTCTTTTGAATCTTCTCATGCTGCTGGTTGTATTCCATTCAGTTAAAACTTTACGTGACCCATTGAAATGAATCTTGAATGGTGAGATCTGGAGATCTTGGTGGTCAATCTGTAAGACGAATCTACCAATCCAGGGCCCAGGAAAATGGTTGTCACAACTTTGTTCTACTGAAGCTGCATTTCATGACTGATGGAATAGAAAAAAAAACAAAATAATGAATTACTACTTTCTTTCAAAAATATGTTTGAACAAATTGCGTAAAAAAGTCTTTCAAAAAATATGTTTCAACAAATTGGGTAATAAATGATATCGAATATAATGTGATAGCTTCTTTGTTTCGTGAAACAGTGATAACGATAGTGATCTCTATTCGAATTTTTTTTTCTCAAATAATTCATAAGTGATAATCTCAGATACAAGTCCATTCAAGTTCAAAATATAGTGACATAGATGAGTGGGGAAACATTCACAATATCACCTCCACAACTTCTTGACAACATATGTTTCGAATTCAACCAAATCCATCTTCACCTTGATACAAATTGAATAACAAAATTTTACCATGATTTATGAATCTTCTACGGACCATGAGTTACTTACATGGAGAGGACAAAATTTCAAATTCCAGAACCTATAGAATGGATGTGGAAAGTTGAAATAATATGCATTTACTATGTCCTTTGCCCTAGAAATTGAGTACCGAAATGAAGTAGTCATGATTGCAATAAGAAATTATGAGTCAAAGTTTTTAGCAATAATCTAACATGAATGAGAAGAAATACACATTTTTTGTACTATTAGAGTTTACCCTTCTTCTACCCATAAGTAAAGCAACCACATATTTATAATAACAATAGTGATAATACTCCCTCCTAAACACTCGTAGAGTGTACCCAAAGGCATAGTATTTGCGGGTAGAGAACGGCTATTATTATTATTTGCCGTGGCAGCATTGAAAAATTACATTTTTATTTTTGGTCACTGTTGGGAGCTAATGAAGCAATATCTGTACACATGCCACTGAAGTTAGGTTGGAAGGTGACAATTATTACTTGATAGATATGATAGAATAACCACTTACAATATTCTGTAACATTGGAGTAGTAGCAGACTTATACAATTCGATGGATCTTAACGTTGAAAAGCAATATTGTGAATGTATTTAGTAATTTGAGGAATTGAAAAATTGTGTGTTTCGAAATTAATCTGCTCATTCAAAAAGTCAACATTAATATATTTCAAGGAGCCATTGATTTTGAAGATCTCAATTAGATTCAACAAACTGTATTCCACTTTGACAGACGTGTAATATTTCAAGGTCATGATTAATTTCAGAATGATGGTTAGAATTTGAAATATGAGTTGCGAAGGAGCTTTTTGTGTTGTGAAATTCAAGATCAAAGGTTCTAGATTTTTCTACAATTTAACGACCACTCTGGCCACTATATTGTGAGTTGCAATTTGGATGGATGGAGAAGATGGAATTTTATAGACCCAAGATTCAGTCGTATGTGAGGGGAACTTTGTTTGTCTTTGGGTATTCATCAATTAATCACCATTAAATAAAAAAAGATCATAATGGAGATGAAGTTTCGGGAGTTGAATAGTTTTCATTCTCTATAACTTCTCCAATTGTTTCTGTGTGGGTTTGAAGCTTTTGCACTTTTTTTACGTCATTATGAATCCAATGATCCATGTCACATATTTCAATTTGCATTAATACAAATCACCACATCTCAGAACACTTGAAGTAGTCTACTTGAACTTCAATGTGAATATGTCAGAATAATCCCCACTGTATATTACTGTTTCATTAATTTTCCTGAAAGTCATTGTTTCGAAAACTATTCAAGTAGGAATGCACTTTATGCACGAGAATATAAGTATATTTTAAAATGATGGAAATTATTAATTATTCACTGACACCTTACACTACGCCTGCGAAATATTCCACTTTTCTTTTGTTTCCGTACCCAAACATCCGCTGGCTTGTGTTAATTGAATCGTGTGGTTGTGAGAGAAATTACTGGAACGAGTTTCTCTATAAATGGGAATCACATGAGATTTTGCTTTTTAATATGAAATGAATTAATGAAGCATGAAGAAAATGAACGCTTGTAGAGGAATAATTATATATGGAATCATTTCATATAATTTTTTTCCTCTGGTTTCTATGGAACGGAAAATTCTGTAATATTCAGGGCTTTGCCAGTACTTGAAAGGTCGATTCATGAGAAAGAGTTGTGCAGCAAGTCTCGTGATGTATCGTCAAAGAGGTGCTGTGAAGATTTAACTCGTCGGGTAATTGATTTCGAAACGTCGTAAATGGAATGAAAATTACTACATGCAAGATTCTTTCATGAATCCTATCACCGCTTCATTTGCATCAAAATAAAAAAAATTGTTTAAAAAAAAATGAATACTTTTGTTTTAATATTTATTTCAAATGGGAACACATTTTAAACAAATTAATAAGATTAGAAATTAGTAAGAATTATAGAAGATGGACAAAATTCAGATGCATCCAGGAAATGCAGTAATAAACAGACCAAGAAGGAATTTCAGAAGATCTTTAAGTTATGATGACTATGTTTGAGGACAAATATTTCTCAGAATAGCCGAATGTTTTAAGTTTTCAATATTACCCTCTAAAGGATGGAAGATGGATTTTTATTGTTGTCAGAGTGTCAAAAGTTTTTTGGAAAATCTTGCAATCGTAATATTTGTATTAATTTGAATTATTAAAAGTTTATCTGAGAAAAAAGTTCAATCTAGCCAAGCCAAGCCAAGCCTACTGACAAACCGTTGGAGGAACCCAAGACCTTTCCAACACTTTTCATATTATTTACTTACAATAAGTTGGATACTGTCGATAATGTGTAAATGTGTGGAAAAATATATATTTTCGGTTTTGCCGCATTTATTATTTTTTATTTAAAATAATCCTCTCCAATATACACTTTTCAAACTATGTTCAAAATACCTATTACTCTACATTTGTGTAAACAGAATAATTAATGAAAGATTCCATTTGATTCGAATATAAACAGTGACACTGTTAATACCCCGTGTCCCAAAATTATGATCCCAAATTGAAACGGAAGATTTACCTCTAAATATAAACTTAGCTCAAATGTCGTTCATCATAAAGGTACAGGATGATGAAAAGTTCTTGCACTTAGATCAAATGAAATGGATGGTGTTGCTGTTCCTTACATATCCTGGGAACATGATGTGGATAAATTTTCTGCCAAACTCATTTTTAAAAAACTTTTCTTTTGCCCTCACATTCATTCAACCTTCGATGCCTATCTACAAGTTTCCTAGGTTTTGTAAGTTATTCTGGAGAAATATATTTATTACTCTGCAAACAATCAAATTTTGTTCATCTTGAATTGCATTATTGTGAATAGGGGTATATTTCAAAATTGAATTAAAATAAATTATTCTCACTAGTTCAATTTTTTACTTCATTTGAATACCATTTTGAAATATATTTTGTATATCAAATGGTTTTGTCGTGATTCCATCTCTTCAAACCGTTCCTTTCAATAAGCACTCACAGAATAAAATGGACAAATTATTATCATTACACATTCCCATAGGATTTCATTACTATGATGAATGAGGTGGAAGAAATTCATCTCAAAAGTGCATTTTTGTTTGAAATAATTGTGCGCGAATTCAACGCAAAATCTACTTTGGAAGTAATGATACAATATAATTAAATAATCGTAAATATTATTTTTATAGAATGAAGAAATATTTTTTAAAGGGGACTTTTCACCAAAAATGTATCAGTCTCCTATAATGTAAAGAAGGAATATATCTATAGTGCACAACTGATTTTGAATGAAAGCATACCTTCAAATCAAATATGTTCTCTTCTCAACTCTGAATCTCACGAGAAGGTATCCAGCTTCCATTTGAACCAGCATTTAGGACTACAAAGTTCACTTCAGCCGAATTTTTTTTTATTGTCTCAATTATCTTAAAAACGGTTGGTTTTTCCGTATTCAAACAAATACTCATTTTGAACTAAAAATTGGATTGGAAAATTTGAAAACTGCATACATTTCCCAAGTTCACCAGTGAGGTGAAAAAAAGAGAGATACCTTTCCTGTACGCCACTGGTGGCAACTGAAAATGTGATTTTTTCGGATAAAGCATTTATTGAACAAAAATAGTACTTCAGTTTCAACATCCTGTACTACTACAAGAAAGCAGCTTTGTGAAGAAATGCATGGGATAGTTTATTTATTTTTTTTGTTTGAATATCAAGTTCCAGTTTGAACCAGTAATTAGAATTGCAAAGTTCACTTCAGCTGAACGATTTTTTCATTGTTATTATTATTCCGCATTTCACTTGTGGCGTAAAAAATAGGGGAGAAAAGGGGCCATAATACTCTTCTTATTCGTCACTGATGGCAACTGAAAATGTTAATTTTTTTTGAAGCACTCTTTAAAAAAAACATTTATTTAAATTTTATCGAAATTTTTTTAAAACTGTCGAAGGTAAGAATTAAAAATAATTCCCCACCCGTGCTCATTAAGGAAGAGAGATTAACTCGGTGGAGGTTTTGGAATGAAAAAATCAATGAAAATATGAATATCCAAACCCTAAGTAATCATGATGAATTTTCAATACCATGGTTTGAACCCAGAAAGTCTAACATCTCTATGGGATTCACAGGTACCAGCCATGTAATTGATGCCCATATAGTAAGCTCGGGTAAGTGTGAATTTGGGGCAAGTGTGAGTTTGCTCGCTATCTTCACTAAAACGGGCGACAGCCCATAGCCGTCTATTGACGAATAGCCTACACTTATAATGAATACATAACCATCATATAAAATACAAAAGAGATCTTGTGAAATCCAAATATTTTCTCCAATTTTCTAACCTACAATTTATCAACCCGAACGAGTATAACAAGTTTATTTCAAGCTTTGTTAAAATCTAAGGTAAGAATCCATTTTATACACTTATCTTCTGCCTAAACAATGAATCTGACTATAGATTGCCGTTTTTTCATGAAGTTGTTTTTTTTACATTTTTCCATTGCATGTCACACTTACCCCGAAATTAAATGTTATTGGGGATAGTGTGACCTATCTGTCAGGGTAAGTGTGAACCTGGTTCATTTGACCAATCTAAACAGTAATATTTTCTCAGCTATAGTACGATATTATATACGGAAATCTCAGATAGCCAAACAATATACCTGTCCAGATGTGGAAGACTGATACACTTTCTGAGGATGAAATAACAACTGTGCTTCCATCACCACTCGTCAGAAGATGAGGATCAATGAAATTCTCATTCGATTTTTCAGATTTCTTCCTGTAAATTTTTCTTTTCAACAAATGTTCACTTTCACGATTATTTTTTGTTTTTTTCCAATGGGACATTTCAAATTCAATATTAAAAAGTTCCTAACTATTTTTTGAATAAAGATATCTCGAAACAAATAAATTGTGGTGAAAGTTCCTTTACTGTTCACTCACACCTGCCCCAAAGAGAGATTTACGTGCATTAATATCTTTAAATTTGGCCAGAATCACACTTGCCACAAATTTCCGGGGAAGTGTGACCTATGGAGATGTATATCTGAATATATAAATAAAATTCATAGAATACGTTTTTCAACAGTTTTCTGTGGCGTATTACAAAGACTGATCTCGAGGTAAATACCTGCAAAATTTCATTGTTAATATTAGTTCAGGTTCATCAGATGGACTAAATGCAATGCGAACTAATGAAAACACGGTCTCACTTACCCGAGCTTACCTTATACCTATAGTACTTGCCTGAAGTTTGCAATTGGAAATCAATCAAGATCCCATCAACATCAACCCAGCCGACTAGCTTAATTATTGCATACATGAACACTTCATTATGAAAAATTTCTTGTTATTTGAAGAGCATCTATTCGATAATGGTGTAGAAGCCGAAACAGGGTCATATCGAAAAAGATGAAAATCAAAATAAGTTTTTTTTCTAAGAGTCTGCATATTACTGAAAAAAAGTGACCAACTGATGAAGCCAAAAAATATCATGAGGCCGAGATGCACATACAATTCTTCAAGTGATTGTCGTCTCATCAAGTACAACATTTGGTTTGCATTTAAGTTCATGGAAAAAAATGAGAAGCAAGTAGTTTCAAATCTTGTTAACCGAATAAAAAATGTAGTTAAAATAGTTATAGAATTACAAAGAGTGAGTATGATGAACAGAAGTCGCCCTTAAAAAATATTAACAATTAATGAGAAATAAAGCCTGACTTTACGTTAATTGTACCTTTAATGCATTTTCGAAATGTAATGCCTTTTGATTCCCTTCTTTCTGATGGAAGTTAGAAGAGTTAGACTTCCAACCTCCCTGACTCTTTGATACTAAAATATCAGCCCCTATTTCAACCAAAGGAGGGGATGAAATCCTTCTAAAGGATTAACCTCTTCACGTATTATTTGGTGATTGTAGATACTGTTCAATAAATGATTGTATATTTCCATATATTTTTCATGAGGATAATTGAAATTTCGTAAATGTAGGTATATTTTAAGTTTAAGTTCATATACATTTTGTTTCAAAAATTCAAACCATTAATCATGAAATCAATTAAATTGTTAGATGTTAGATATCCAATAAACAATATATTTCAGATTCGTGTGTCAAGACTGTCAAGTGTCTTGTCACGATGACAATTGACATTGTCCAGGTACTAATTCAAAATTTGTTGTTGATTCTGCCTTGCCTCTTCTTTTTTTTTCAAAGTTATTATCAGTTTTGTTTTCAGAGTTATTACTAACACGTTTCCTTCATCTTGGATATAATTCGAAGACAATTGTTATAGTCCGTTTTGCCTATCAGTCGATCCAATTATTGAATAAACATAGATATACCACAATATAGTAATAAAAATAATGAACCTAAACATATTAAAATTAATCACCTTCCTCAATGAATAGTTTCCATCTGGGGCTTCTGTTTCGGATTTATTCACAATATTTTCAGTAAAAACTGCGGACTTTTTCGCTTCTCAACCCACATTTGCATGTTGCATCATTATTCCATGAAAATATCAGATTGTTTTCAATAATTTTACTGGTATTATTCCGGAAATAAATTCGCTGCATAAGCGACTTCATAACTATCAGCTGGATTGTCGGTATTACTGTCACCTACTTTTTTCTGTTTTTATTATGTATCATCAGTGCATTATTAAGGCCAAAATCACTGGGCGACAAAGACTCGTTTTGAAATGTCTATATGAAACTAACAGCGTTTGCCTTATTTGCGGGGCAAACTGTTTTGTGTTTATTATCTTTCCAAAATCTCTTCTTTCATACAATTGGTGATTGATTAAAAAAATCAAATCAAAAGTGTAGCAGGCACCTTCATAATGAATTTGTCTCCAAAAACCGTAAAAAAAGGCGGTCATGAAGTAAACGGTCATGAAATAAATGTGGCCGTGAAGTTAATACAGCCAAAACTGACACACTCTAGGGACGCTATTCAATCTGTAGAACTTCTTGTTTTGAGTCACTTGCCAAAAAAACTAATTCCGTATAAACCAACCCAGCTGAACCGCCGGAAGCACCCAATATCCTCTTCAATATTATAACAACATGTAGGATAGCGGCCTATAAAATTTTTAACGACTTCTTTTCTCTTATCTTCTGTCAACCAGAATATTTCGAGAGGGCTTGCTACGTCGAAGTTCATAAACACAATTTGTGTAGCTCCCTTATCCTGAATTGGAGCACTATCCAATGAGATGGGAAGAAGGATCGGAATTATTAAACTTGATAGCACACGCGGTGCCAGCGGCAGCCTACTCGAATTTATTGGTATTTTGATGGTTCGATATAAATACATGTTATATCGGGTTTGAAGATGTTTTCGATTTCGTTCAATCAGAGCGTCAACAGCAGAGCCGCTATAGGAGATGTAATGAGAGCATAATATAGTAGGTTCTTTATTTTTCCGGTATTTCTGTGTTTGAGTGAAGGAGGATATTCTTCAGGTAATCATTCAAGATCCGTTATGTTGAAATGCGTGGATGTGTAGCTTTCAGGTTTGCATGTTTTCGAAAGATCACTGACATCTTCCAACAAACAAGTCATGAAGTATAATAAAAAGTGTATTATATATACCGTACACTAGCCTCAATAACGCACAACTCAAAAATGGGGAGATTTTTTGTTAAAGCAAATACAAATTTTGTTAAATTGTGAAAATCACTAAAAGTTGCAGTTGACCGGTAAAATATATACAGTGCCCGTCTAATTCCGTTCCCCCTTACTAATTTTTGAAACACTTAGTATATCGCAACAAAATTTGGAGGGCTTATATAGGATAAAAACCTAATGTTTCATGAAAAAATCACATCTTTTTTAAATAGAACACCCTATATATTATTCCATTTACGAAATTTGCTAATAATTCTACAGTTTTCTCTTATACACTTCACTCCTAAATTCAATTGCTTTCGAAATATTGACGTTTGACATGCCGGATCAAAATGAAGTATGGATTCTGGTCACTTTCAGTAAAACATTTTTCTAACTAAACTTTGTTTTTAGTTGAATCTCTTGGCGTAAAGAGAGTTTATTTAAGGAAAACAGTACCGCTTTCTGGAAAATTTCTATGCCAATGATTGTGTTCTGTAAATTCACAATCTAAACAAATTAGCTGGCTGACACTTTTATTTAACCCCAACAATTATTTCATCAGGTGTTCCTCCTCCTGAATCTTGACAATGAACTAGCTTCTCTCACGTTGATGAGGGTGTTCTATTCACAAAGGACCCCGCATATTTAGTACGTAAAATGGCTTTCGGCTAATTTTGCTCAAATTTCGATATATTGTAGATCTTGGCATCCTCATTACGTAGTCCAATTTACAGATCGATCCTATGACCAGTTTTCAAGGTACAGGGTATCAAAAATTCGATTTTCGCTGTTATGGGTACTATGCATCGATTTTATTTTTGTGCTCTAATTCGAAATTGAACTGTCTTAAAAATGAACTTAATGTATCTAAGTTATAGCTCATGAGTCCCTCCATACGAATAAAAAATAATATCTAACAAAAGGTGTTGCATTACAGCATGACAAGACAATGTTCATAGAAATAGATAAAAATCAATACCATAATCGTTTTGATTTTCACTCAATCCGTTAAAATTATAAAACAAACGGCTAGAATTTGACAATTATTTTATAAAGTATGGATCTTGATCAACTACATGAGGATACATATGATTGCTTGTCCAACAGTATATAGTTTTTCAGGTACAGGGTGACGATTTGAATGCTTTCAAATGCTACAGCTCATGAATAAAATTATATCATTACGAATTGTCCATAACTGGACTAGGATATGAAAGTTATACTGACTCATGAAATAATCCTTCTCATCACCCCCCCCCCCCATTATAGCCAAACCCCATCACCAACTTGATTTACAGCCACCTGCATTCCAATACTTTCAATAAAAATCTCTACTTCTAATACATCATTGAATAGCTGGTAAAAAATGCTCTCCCCTTCTTTCTTCTTCCTGCAATAATTTTTGAAACTAAAGATGCTAATGATTGTATATACAATATAAAAATATAAAAAACACTGTTTTGTAAGTTTTGTAAGTTCATTTATCAAATATATTTTTTATAACTAACTACTTAAAGTATGAAAATACCTATTCAGGTATATAAAATATTGATGATGCCTTTTCATTCCCATACACAGTGATGATCCCAAAAATAATATTCAATTAATTGTTTGATGAGGACGGAGAATAGATCAATTTTTACCAGCTATTCAATGAGGTATTACAAGTAGAGATTTCTATTGAAAGTATTGGAATGCAGGTGGCTGTAAATCAAGGGGTTGATGTGGGTTGGCTATAATGGGGGAAGGTGATAGGAAGGATTATTTCATGGGTCAATTTAACTTTCATATCCTAGTAACAGTTATGGACAATTCGTAATGACATAATTTTATTCATGAGCTGTAGCATTTGAAAGCATTCAAATCGTCGCCCTGTACCTGGAAAACTATATACTGTTGAACAAGCATACTTTATAAGACCCATACTTTATAAAAAAATTGTCAAATTCTAGCCGTTTGTTTCCTAATTTTAACGTATTGAGTGAAAATCAAAACTATTATGGTATTGATTTTTATCTATTTCTAAGAACATTGTCTTGTCCTGCTGTAAAGCAACACCCTTTGTTAGATATTATTTTTCATTCGTATGGAGGGACTCATGAGCTACAAGATACATTGAGTTCATTTCTAAGACTCAATTTCGAATTAGAGCTCAAAAATCAAATCGATGCATAATACCCAAAATAGCAAAAATCGAATTTTTGACACCCTGTACCTCGAAAACTGGTCATAGGATCGATCTGTTTGTAACAAATGCTAAAGCACTTGTATTTCCATGATAAAACATTTTTAAAATACCATCCTGTATAACAGCCCACGTCGAAATATACTTTGTATAATTATCGAAAAAATTCTTGGTTGCGAAAATAATTAATCTTTCTCGAAGTGAATGAACGGTTCCTTTCATAGCTAATCTTAACTCATTTACCAACGGAAACACTTTAGGTTAAAATAAATATTTAGTTCCAGACAGACTTAAAGACCGTCAAATCAGCGACTGCAGACTTTGACGCGAAGGATATTTGGCCCTCAGACACGTTTTGAAAACTCGGCAGAAATGGTGTGAATATGTAAAGTGTGATGTCATGCACGAGACCGATGACCATGCTGGGAATCGAACCCATGACCCTTAGGTTAAGAGACAAGCGCTCTACCATCATGACCAAAGACTGAAGCAAGGCAGTATGATCTTCATTGTGCCAGTGAATTGTGGTATTAGCAAAGAATGTTAGTTGTCGAAAAATTTCAATGTGAAGTGAGAATGAAATTGGACCTAGCACAGACCCCTGGGGAACTCCATGTGAAATCATTACTTTCTCAGTGGTATTTTTACCCAATGATATTGTCGAAAATGTTTCGAATATACCATAAAAAGAATCATTTATTATTCAGTGGGTGAATTATGAAATTGTTACGTCTCAGAATACAACTTGTCCTCAATTACGCTTGGTACGTTTCTTGAACAGAAACAATAGTTTTCAAAAAGGCCACTGTTAGTTCGATCAGGGGGTTGAAGTAAGGCTTCTAGTAAGTAAGTAAGGTTGTGGAAGTACAGAAATTGAGTTCATATAGAAAATGGTTAAGAAAGATATCTGACCGTATTTATCGCAAATATAGGTTTCTTTATAGAAATATTCATTGAATCGTTTCCATCATCATTACAATCAGAATTGAATACAGTTGATTAAATGTTGTTTTTATATTTTTTCCAAAGTGTTTTCATTCTATGAAGTATCAGAATTTCCCTGCGTAATCGTGAACAACCCCAATTCCCGACAATATTCTTTGGATTTGGATCTCTTTCCAGAATTGAAAGTGGTACTCTGCCATCAAAAGAGGTTTTGATTATTATTATGGTGGATGCGCCGGGCACATTTTATAAGCTGGTAATATATTTTGGGGCACAATATTTGTGATGAAATTAGATGCTGAAAGTACGTTCAAACATTGACTATTTGTATTAAAGGTATCGATATTCTCTGTACGGAACGCAGAAGACTCCTTAACCCTGTACTACTCCAAGAGAACCCCTTAATAAATCGAGGTGATCCAATTGTAGGAAAGTTGTGCCATTGCGAAGGACACAGTTACCACAGCCAAGTTTTCCCAAACTAGTGAAGTCATACCATGCCAAATTCAGGAAAGCAGCTCGATGACAAATTAGGTGAAGCTGAACCATACTATGTTCATTATAAACGAGTCTTGCCAAGAGCGAGTAATAAAAGTAAGCCATGACAAGTCCAGTAGGTTTGGGCCAAATTGTTTTCTGGACAATGGTGAATCGAGCTAGAAAGAAAATGAGCCGATCGAAGATGGAAGATGCAGCAAGGGAAAGAAAAAATCAAATGAAGATGGTGCAAGCAGACCCCTACTGCGGATATTCATTCGTATATTCATATTTGCTAAACGAATTATCAGTTAAGTTAAAATTAAATCGCTAGAGGTACGTGATTTTGCCCGAGAGAGTATTGTGAAGAATTTTTTGAATATACCTTAAAGAGAATTATTTGTTATTATTCAGTAAGTGAGTTTTAAAATTGTTATCTCCCAAAACACAACTCCTCAATTACGCTTAGTCGAACAGAAAACAATATTTTTCAATAAGGTCACTGATAGTTCGATCAGGGTATCGAAGTTAGGCTTCTGCAGTGCCCAGAGCTAGTGAGGGCAATGAGGGGAGGTTGGAAGTACAGAAATGGATTTCATATGGAAAATGGTTCGGAAAGATATCTGCCCGTATTAACAAATAGGTTTTTTTATAGAGAGATTCATTCAATCATTTTCATCATCGGCAGAATTGAATATATAGTTGAATATGTATTGTTTTCATATTTTTCCCAAAGTGTGTTATTCCTATATAGTATTAGAATTTCCCTACGTAGTCGTGAACCCAAATTTCCCAACAACATTCTTCGAATTTGGTTTCCAAAATTGAAATTGCTGCTCTGCCATCATAAAACGTTTTAATCAATATTTCAATGAATATTGATTTTTCAATATTCAGTCCAAATGTTTAATAAGTATAGTTCTTTCTGACTTAGTGAAACTGTACGGGCCAAATGTGATTCTATATGGCCAATATGACGTACTACCTGAGGCACAAAATCTATCAATACATAATGCTCTACCACAGAAACCAGTTATTTGATGATAACAATTTTCACAACTTTAAATTTCCCATTTGGTTACATATAAAATCATTCGTGGAAGTTAAATGGAAAGCAAGCACTAAGAAATATTATTTCACCTAATTCCACATGCCATCCACCCGATTTTGAATTTTTCATCTGCAGCAATGAAATCACATCAACCATGCCCCATTTATTTTGCACATGATACAGGTACAAATTCAAATGAATCACTTTCCATCGTTATACGGCGAAGAATGTAGTAACAAAAATCATTCACCATTACACGCGCAATATCAGCAAACCCCCAACAAAAACATTTTTGTATCAAGACAATATCTCATGAAAGTGAAATGAACGTTTCTGAAATAATACTGGTCAGAGAGAGGACGGAATAGGATCACTACGCGGTAAAAAATTCATTTCATTGTTTACTCTGAACGCAATTCATATACATTTTCGTCGACGTTGCCTACGAAACTTCACAAAGAATAGAGCGAGAATGGCAAGACTCCGTTTCCTCCATAATGATGATATTTTTACGGAATGGGTATTATCTGAACTCTCTTGTTTCGAGGAAGGACCCCGAACATTCTCTATGTAAAATGACTCTCAGCACATTTTTCTGAAATTCAGATTTTGTAGATTCTGACATCCTTATTATACGATCCGATCCTATTACCACGGCTTACAAAGTATAATTTTTGTCATGCATCGATTCATTTTTTCTTCTCCGTCGAATCTTCCAGGTATCTGAGAAACACCCCAGAAGTTCCTGAGAGCTTATGCGAGCAAGGATAAGATCCGGGACCGTGATTGTGATTAGAAAGCGAACGCTTTACTATCACGATCACCACGGTCTATTTCGAAATTATTCTCTTCCTCGTCTAACGTATATCTATCTCATGAATCCCCCCATTTAAATAAGAAATAATTTTCACTCAGTCCATTAGAAGTTGAAGACAAACGGCTAGAATTTGTCATTTTATTTAAGTATATATCTTCATCAACAACAGTTTATAAATTCCACATACAGAGTGACAACTCAAATGCTCACAAATGCTGTATTTCATGAAAAAAATTATATAAATAACATGAATCGTCCATAATGATATGAATGGACAAGTGAAATTACTCAAGAAATAATCCACCACCATCAACACTACAATTGGCATACTCTCAATGGAGTAAATTTCATGAACGACAAAATGTGTTGCTAGAATATGAAGAATTGCTCTCAATCGTCAATCAGGGCATTGATAATTAGTCCATTTCACAGCTACTCCAATGTTATACTCATTCGATTGCGTAGAATACGGAAAAACTAATGGAAAAATTCTAGAACTTTCGGAAGTATTTTTCTTTGGAGGTGTTATGTGCTAGGATGCCGGACCCTGGCATACCTTTTAAATTTTTCGCATTTTCCGACCATAAGGAGACACATTCGTTCAATACATATCCACGTAGAAAGAAAGCTGAGAAAATTTCCTACAGGATAATGGAATATTCGCGTAAAAATTCCTTGGTATTAAGGTACTTTGACGTCGTCGAAGTTCGACTGGACATAATATTAGTTTTCTTGGTAGTGATGGAGGACGAAAAAAATTTCGTGTCAAAATGTCTTTGCAATATCACTCTTATACTAATTCGATGGCGTAGAATACAGGAAAAATAATGGAAAAATTCTAGAACTTTCGGAAGTATTTTTCTTTGGCGGTGTTATATGCTAGGATGCCAGGCCCTAGCACACCTTTTAAACTTTTCGCATTTTTCGACCATAAGGAGACACATTCGAATACATATCCATACAGAAAGAAAGCTAAAAAAAATTTCTACAGGATAATGGTATATTCACGGAAATTCCTTGGTATTGTGGTACTTTAACGTCGTCGAAGTTCGACTGGATAATATGTGTTATGTGCTAGGATACCGGATCCTTAGCAGACCTTTTAAACTTTTCGCATTTTTTGACCATAAGGAGACACATAAGTTAAATACATATCCATATAGAAACACAGCTGAGAAAATTTCCTATAGGATAATGAAAGATTCGCGGAAATTCCTTGGTATTGTGGTACTTTAACGTCGTCGAAGTTCGACTGGACATAATATTAGTCTTCTTGGTAGTGATGGCGGACGAAAAAAATTTCGTGTCGCAATGTCTTCGAAAAATCACCTTTATACTAACTCGATGGCGTAGAATACGGGAAAAATAATGGAAAAATTCTAGACCTTTCGGAAGTATTTTTCTTTGGCGGTGGTATGTGCTAGAATGCCGGACCCTAGCACACCTTTTATATTTTTCGCCTTTTCCGACCATAAGGAGACACATTCGTTGCATACATATCCACATAGAAAGAAAGCTGAGAAAATTTCCTACAGAATATTAGAACATTCTCGAAAATTCCTTGGAATTGTGGTACTTTAACGTCGTCGAAGTTCGACTGGACATAATATTAGTCTTCTCGGTAGTGATGGCGGACGAAAAAAATTTCGTGTCGAAATGTCTTGATAATACTTTTTTTTTATCCGCAATTTCCTACCGGAGAACCGGGCAAATAGGAAAATTTTCATTAATTATTTGTATTGAATATCGAGGGTGAAGTCAGTTTCTCAAGGTCCACATATAGAAAACGATTAGGTACCTAAATCAAATTCAAGGTTTTGGTGAATGTTGAAACTATTGCTAATGAGGATTCCCGAACCAAATTTTCATTACTTTCATTGCACCAAAAAAAGTCTGTGTTCCAATCTTGGAACAATGATCTTAATGAATCTAAATATGAAAATCTAAAAAACAATTCCCCTTCATGTTAATATGCAGATATATGTATGTCAACTTTCAAAACTTACACTTGGTCTTCAACTCCTTCTGCCACCTCACCACGAAAACTAAAATGATCTAAAATGCTTTTATTTAACAATCCCGTTTGTTCCATGTCGATCTTGTACGATATCCAAACGGTCACTATAATGAAGACAATAGAATGGAGAAAATATTCATATAACACTTCCGAATCTTCACTGCTGTTCTATAATTGAAAATGAATCCATCCATATCCATTGACAACGAACAGTGTTCTACATCAGAAACTAACTTTCTTTTCCCCAATGACTCTTGTTCCTGGTATGAGACATTGAATTGAACATTTGTCATAGATTAGATTTAGAGAGAAACAAGATTGTAGTAAACGCGAGCAAGCAGGAGATGGTCAACTTTCGGAAAAGATTCCGTAAAGCAGACGTGGGAATTCCAAGAAAGTGGGTGTTCAAGAGCATGCCCGCAGAGGAGTCGACAAACTGACTGACTATGCTACAGCACATCAATTTGGCTGGTCCGAGACTGTTGCCAGGACCTACCCCCTCATGGCGTAAGGCTTGACTCTTAGTCCCAGCAACAAAATGCTGATCTGTAAACAGGTGATCCGTTCAGTTATAGACACATTCCGTTGGAATACCTGCGTGAACCTGCAGGCGTCGACTCAATACCTACATACGTGAGGCAACTCTCGTAAACATTCCTCAAGTACTTTCGTTTCCAAACTTCTTTGACGAGAGATCTGCACAGAATTAGAATACAATACTATAAGTCTCGCTACACGATGGATTCTTCTTTTAAGCACTGTGACCTAGTTAAAAATTGGATCTAGAGAACAGATCCGAGTTTCGTCAATACAGAGCAATACTTTGACCCAATTTTCTGCTTTTCAAAGAACCACACTAACCAAGGGCAATGGAATACCAACGCGCATAAGTGATGCAGGAGGTGCTGAGGCTCCCAGATATCACCTGAAGGTCGAGCAAAGAGCGGACGCTAGCAAGGTCTGAGTTCAGACACCTGAGAGTCTAAGTTGACTTGGGACTGTAAACAATCCCTAAGACAACTGGCAGAAAACAATCAGGTCATCCTGATGTGAGTGCGAAGGAGCAGAATACCTTGCCGAAGAAGGGACAAACACACAATTTTCCGACCCAGAACCCTTCTGTGGACTCTCCAGAGCCCACTTAAAAGAAGAATTCCGATGCTGGAAAACTGATGAAATGAAATATCACTGGAATGAAGTGCCGGGACAAAGACAAGCGAAAAGACTAGTGTGCCTATCACCAAAGAAAGGTAAACAGCTTCTCAAGTTGGTCAAGAGAGACTTGAATATGGTGACGGGACTTTTCACTAGACACTGCCCTCTGGGGTACCACCTCAAAAAGATGGGTTAATCAGAGAGTGATAGTTGCCGCTACTGCGAGAACTTCGTGGAAACTGCAGAACATTTGCTGTGCGAATGCCCAGCGCTTTTCTGCAAGACGCATAAGTTGGAAAGGGCCTTCTTAACGCCCTCCAACATCAGGTACTTAGCTCCCAGGAAATTGATAAACTTCACAAGAAGACTCGGAATCCCGGGCCTCAAATAGATCACGCACAAAAGAACCCGTAGGTCGAAGTGCTTGTGAGACTGCATAGCCTGTACGACCCCTTACAATCTACAAAGAGCGGACGTACTACTCACACCAGCGTTGTCAGAAGGTCGGTGTCCCACTCTTAGAACGCGAGGTAACTGCCAGCCATGCGCACGACGACCCACCTAGAAACAGGCATCTTTATTTATTATGAAGATAATGGTGAACGTGAAGAATTTCAAATTCTTTTATTACTTTTATTCATCTGTTTCTAGTGTTCCTATTCAATCCAATATCTTGACATTTATTTAAGAATCATATTGCTAGTGTATCGGGGTTGATGCCTACAGAAAATACTGAAGAATTATTATGAAACGACCATTACACCTTAGCAATCAACAATGAATTTCTACAATTAAATTACACCATTCGAATGAACTGATTCAGTACTTTACTAGATTCCAATCGCTTACACAGCTCCGTTCAAACTGAACTTGAATATTTCGAGATTCCGCTATGATGATGTTTGTTCTAGGAATAATTGTCTCACGATCCCGTTGATAATAATAATACTCCCTCATAAGTACTCATAATGTAAGGACGGCTATTATCATTATCAGCAGTCGCGCACGGGGCAACTTACCGATTTTTGGTGGCGTTTTTTCTTTTTGAGCTGTAGGAAAACCCTTAAAACCTACTGCACTACCCTGGTCGGTTAGTGCGCATCTAGACCGCTCACATCCTGATTGCTTTTTCAAACAATGCATGTGGACTCCTATCGACTCTTTTCAAATTGAGAAAAATTTGCTCATTCCCGAGATTCGAACCTGGCCAAGTGCAAGCTGAATATTCAAAGGCCGACATCTAACCGCCACAAGTTCAATAATAACCAGTGTACTTAACTTTGCGTTCTTGAGAGATTGTTTATAATAGGGTGGTAGAAGTTGAGGATTTGAGGTATTGAGAAAGGTATTTGTTACTGTCCACAGTGTCGGTTGCTAATGAAGAAATGTTATGATATTTTTTAAATTGAAGTACAGTTTCTCAATTTGGAAATAAAAAGTTATGTTTTGGTGGAGTTTTCAAGAAATAATTGTTCTCATCTCTTTGAGGAAATATTTTTGTTCTACTAGGTTATTTGATTCTGAGACAATTCTGTTTTCTTCAAGAGCCTGAAATGAAAAAAGTGAGTATTTCTAAATCTATTCTATACAATATTTATTACACCCTGAGTGAACACAGAAAAATCCATTCTGACTAGTGATCCATCCATCTGCTAATGCCAGCTTCAGATATCTCTCGAAGAGAAAGTTCGGTTCCGTTAACCAATCCAACACTTTCTCAAACATATTACGTGACTGAGTTATTCTGTTCGCACGCGAGTTTCACGGAATGGTAAACACCTACGTTGGAGATAGTTTGGTTGTCAGTAATACCACTCAGTTATTCAAACATCTGTGAATTACTTCGAATCCACTTCTGATCCATATTTAATATATCTTGGAAACCATGTGCATTAACAAGTAAAGAGAGATGAAATAGGACTACAGAAGGAATGGATTATTAGGTTGTTCCTAGGAATATATTATAGATAGAACTATAAGGAATAGTTTTCTCAATCGTGATATCCTCAAGACCTGATTTCTATTCGGGGAATAGACATGGAAGTGAAAGTTTGGCAATTGAAATCATCACATTTGCATAACTGAAATATGTGTATGCTGGTGAAGAACAATATATTCTAAGAATAATTCTTCTGAATCAAGGTGAGACAGAAGAATGACTATTCATTGCGTTCAGATACCGAAGCCTTGATATATTCAAACGGTACAAATGGCTTCAATACAGTCTGGTACTGATGAAGGACAAGAAAACAGAAACCGGTTTGCTGATCATCACTCCATCCAAACCAAACATTGTAACGCTTGGTAACGATAGTCGTTATCAAGCGAGGTTTCGCCCTTTTTTCTCCAATCCACCCCAGTTTAGGCGAATGACATATACCAATGGAAGGAAATGAAAAACAGTAAATTTCATATGAATAATCGAAGGCAAAAATGTTTTAAAATATATTTTTCCAGAAATCTACAAGACTTCATTTCTTTTTTCGAAGTACTTTCCGTATCTGTGAGACTGTAGGCCTTTGATTTTGGTTCAACTTTTCTTGCAACAAGTGAACCTTTACTTCTAACCAGTTTCAAACTTTTTTGAAAATCCTGCCTCAAAATTATTTGAGGGATCTTATTTTTATTTCTCTTTTTCATCTCACTAGTACTGTCATTTCAGTCTACATCTATACAATAAACTCACCATAATTGATGGATATTCCTTTACCTGCATTATCATTTACATCTTTTGATTACAACCGACCAACAACGTTCATGACAAAGACTGATGTGACTGATAATAAGATTGTTTTTCTCCAATTGACATTAAAAGCGGCATTTTAGTGACACTTGAAAGGCTTAAAAGCTGTAATTTTACTTACTAGGCAGAAAAAGTCCATTTTTTGCCTAGGCAGAAATCGTTGCTATGCAACCTTCTAAGTAATAATTTAAATCAAACTAGTTAATAAAATTGACAATGACATTAAAGTAAACACAACCAATTCAACAAACGTCTTCAGCGGTAAACATAGTAACGAAGAGCCCATCAGTTACCTTTGATAGGGGATTGTTATACTCTCTACAGGGTGAACTATAACCACTCACCAAGAATAAAATGGTTTGCTTGTCTGCTGTGTGAAAAAGTACATGTTGAATTTCAGAGCAATCTGTTATAATTTACATGCGTTCATTGTTGTGACTCTCTGTCTGCGATCTCTTCAATGTCTACGATTTCACGTGCCGATGGTGCTATGCAAATCATAAGTAGTATGACGCTGTCTGTCATTTTGAGTTCATAGTTTCAATAGTTATTGACTCGAAACAGAGTGAACTTTCTGTGATTTTCGGGTTTGATGGTCGTGGTCTCGAGGTAATTCTTCCTAACGTTTCGTCTACATGTGAGGTAGACATTTTCAAAGGCGGTGCGAAAACGGACAAAACCTTCGTTCAAGCCTTACTGATTCGGTATCTTTCTAATATGGGAGCGGGACTTCATTAAGCCTTTTACCTGGAAAGGGTTTTGATCTTTCTGATCACAAGTCCCCACGTTCTGCTAAAAATGAGGCCTTCTTCCTTTTGGTTGAACTCATTCTGGTGTTTCTGAATTTCAATGGCCTCTCTGAAAATCCACGAGTTATACCCTGGGTCCTATCCAGTACTTAAGTTTCGCTGAACATAATTGTGTGATTGTCCTGAGTTAGTAGAATATGCTATGTAACCGCGATTTTTTGGAGTACCTATACCTGCAGTTCCTCTTGTGTTCGGTTGAGCGAGTGTTTATGAGCTTTTTTTGTGGTACCGATATATGTATACGTCACCACAGCTGCAAGGAATTCGGTAAACACCTGTAGTAGATAGGGGTCTCTTGGGTCTTTTGCGAATCTCAGACTTTGCCCAATGGTCTTCGTTGATTTGAATATCGTTTTGACTTAATGTTTTTCCAGAGGCTTGTCTTGTGATGTGCGTTGTTCTGAATCCTGTGTTCTGTTTTTATTTTTTTCTCGTACGGCCCGCTTAATTTCTTGCTGGTTATACCCATTATTACCCAAACACTTTCTGTGTGACTCAGTTCTTGATTGAGATATCGCGGTTCACAAAATCGTATGGCCCAGTCCGTCAGTGTTTTTATTACTCCTCGTTTCTGCTTCGGATGGTGATTAGACTTCTTGTTCAAATATCGGTCGGTGTGGGTTGGTTTTCTAAAACTCTGTGTCCAAGTTTCCCATTCGGCTTCTTTTCAACAATCAGCAATCTGTTTGTTTTTTCCAGTTTCCATTGTGATCTGGATCTGTTGTGATGTATTGGCAATAGACTTTTCACATGGCTTTGCTACGAAAGAGCACTGCTGATGGTGATACCGATCATTGAAATGTGAAATATTATTGATAAACTTCTGATATAATTACGGTGGCCAACGACTTTGAGATCGGCCTTTCTAGAGAAAAGTCATTCATGCTTGTTCTGTTCGCATTGAATTATACCAATTTGATGAATCCCGATTCTATAATTTCGCTGGGTCCATATTCAATTCATTCACTTTCATTTCCCGTTAAATTCTGTGTTCATGGGCTGATATCGAAACTTTGAAAGAAAAAGCGGTGTGAAGGAGACTATTATTCGTGAAGCTATACACTGGGAATGATTTCTCCCAACAAATCATAATAACAATAAATGAGATTGTGCCTGATAATACGAAGTTACTGATATCATTAATCTTCTTTGTGCCTCTGCAAATAAATAAATGTAAAAAAGTTCCAGTTTTATGAGTGATTTCCATTGATGGCCATTCATTCCCTTTATTGCTGTTTCAAAGGGTTCACCACAATGGTTTGTTTCTTTAGTGAAAGAAAGGATTCATTGTATGCGGAACAGGATAACTGTTTCAAAATTCATTCGCCAAAGCTTGTTTATTGGGCTTTTTCTGATATTTTTGACAATAACTCATTTTTGAAGAGCTACTCGATGATATATCACACATGGGGGTTGCCATTCAGTTGATGGGGCGGAGAAGGTGAAAATATCAGAATTTGCTTGAATGCCATTTTAGTCTTCCCGATCTCGCTTTGAAACATTTTAGGTAATTTATTGATACGATTTTTGTCCCGAGATATTTTTTCTAGAAATGAAACCACACTGCGTATACAATTTGAAAATTGCAATATTTTGTTATGGAATGCCTCATTGGTATGGATATTTGAATATATGTTTCTTCAGATTATTTGTTGATTAATTTTCCAAAATAAACTTTGATTTACGAAATAAAATATTTTCATGAAATATCGGTGAATCGTTTGATAAGGTTTACTGTTTTCAATAAATATACATATATCTATCTCTGCGGCAAACTTCTTGGATCACGTTCGAATTTACAACAATTTATATGAGAAAACCGATTGAATTCAGAGCGATGAAATAGGTCAAACGTGATTGATACCTTGAATACGAGCACTTGTGAAGATACTTTCAATTCTAATGTAAACAATACTATAGAGAAATCTCCATTGACTGCTTCAACCAAATACCAAGCCGAACAAAACATCCTATTTCACACGTCAGCAAAGTAAATCAATATCACTACAAAGAGGGCGATTGCTCTTAAATCTCTTGGGTTTGGTATTGAGACAAATCCTTGAATCTTATTCCTTTGACTAGGATAATGCAATTTCCACTCGAATGGCTTAAGAACCTTCTGCCTTCGGAGTACTCGTTTAGTGTCTTTGAATGTTTTTCTCACGGAAAATCACCGCTCGTTTCAGTATATAGGATATCAGAACAATGCGAAACGAATATAAGCATTCAAAATTGAAAAAGAGAAATGTTCGTTAATACCAGTTCTGAGGAAATCTTCCTGGGAATGCTCAATTCATTTTGTGCCGACTGAAAATGTAAACGAAAGGGCATACTTTTCAGTTGGTAACTGAAACTGAAGCGGACGGAAAGAAAACTGAAGCGGGCGGAAAGAAAACGGAAACTGAATAGTATGCACTCTCGTTCATATTGTCATTATGCATTCGTAAATGAATTGAGAATTTTCAGGAAGGTTCCTGTAGAACTGCATTAATGAAAATTCTTCTTTGGAGACATTTCATTTCAAATGCCATTGAAAGTGCTTTAAATCCTCAAAAGTGCCCTTGAATCATCCTGTACGTATCTTGTTTTCTATACTCACGAATTCTGCTCCAACAGAACACGAGAAAGATTTTGGTTGAAGAGAAATTATCACTTCCAAAAAGGCAATATACCAACAATGGCGCAAAATTATTGCGAGCCCTGAGGAAACTGATCGAATCTTCCAAAAATGCTAATAACACCAAAATATGATCGAACAACGGATTCCAGTCTATCGCCAAAGCTGTAGACTAAATCCAGCTCATTTCCTCCTCTAACCAAGCAGGATGGAACAATAGCCCATATCGCCGAAGAAAAAAGAAGGAAGAAAAATGTTTGTGGTGAATTACACTCTATTTAAAAAAAAATATATTTTCCAGATATCAACCCTATTGATATATGTCTGTTTGCCAGTGCACTATTATAAAGACGCCTACACACTGTGCGAAAAAAGGCCAATGAACGACTGCTGGTCTGCTCGCTAATGTCGTACCAGGGTTGTATGAAATACGCAGAACACCCTTGATTATGGGTTGTACTAAAAACTGACTCAGAAAATATTATTTGTATATCTCAAGCACTATTTACTGAAGCTGTAGTATTTTCGTCATATCTCATATTTATCAAAATATTACGTAATCGGATAATATTTTCATGCATTAATTTAGAGTTTGGTAGATCTCTAGATTTTTTCAAGGAAACCAGATCATACCTGAAAAAAATCATAATTTTCACATTATTTCGCCTACCAAACCATAACAAGTCAATATTTCGTATTGTGGAATAATTTTCGTTGAAATGTTTAATTAAGTGGATGTTGAAGAGACCTTATTTGTCGCGTTGAATTGAAAATATTGGACGCCTGTGGTATTGCAAGAGTGATAAATAATTTTTTCCTTTATTTGTTCTAACGCTGATATAATGCAAAACGTTTTTATCCACTTCTTCATTTCCTGTTTTTTCAGCCCACAATGGTTTCTTCTGCTGTATTTCAAATGATGTTTGAGCGTATTGTTATGGGATTGAATGAGGTTGCAAACTTCTCAGATGACATTATCATTTCCGGTAAAACTAGACAAGGACTTGAAAATTATTTTAGACAAGTAATCCCATAGCATAAAGAGGTAGGTATTGAGTATTAAAAATGTGTTTTGTTTTTCTAGATGAAATAACTCACGAGGGACATATTATACCTGAGAAATGTTAAATGAAGTATTCAGATTATAATCCAAAATTGCCAACTGTATTGTCAACTGCCGCTTATCAAGCAGAATTTTCAACTTACAAGATATCTAGTGATGATATCTTAATTATTGAGAGATGTTTTTTGTATGAAAAATGGTACAAAAGAAGATCAAATCATGAAGTAGATGAAAAATTATATCAACACGCTCTCAGAGATTCTAAATTAACTCCCATATACCGGGTGGCTACGGAAGTATTGCCTACGGAATATCTCAGTTATTGTATGAAGTAGGTTTGTGAAATTTGGAGCGTCGATATAATGACATAAGAGCTAGAATTTGAGCATATTGACATGTCGAAGTTAACTTCCGGTCTGACCGGAAGTAACATCAACTTTTATTCAGCATTAAATTCCCTTTCTAATGACATATCACAAGTTGGTATCTAACCAGAAACTAGATCAGAAAAAAATTATTATTGAAATTCACCGAGTAGGCCGTGGAAGCAAAATGAAAGCCAAAAATTGAAAAGTTGGCTATGGAAACCATACGTCACTTGATAACAGTTGCTACTACTGTGATATTTTATTTTCATTCGTCGGCGTTATAAAATGCCGCCAAAAAAAATATTGGAAAAATTGGGAAAAAAACAATACTCTGTAGGTCCATAACTTAAATAGGAACATACAACTTTTTCTTGCCTGTACTATTCAGCATAACCATTTCTTTCTAATGATATAATAGAAAGTAATTTTTTGAAATGAAATACCATAAAATGCTTCTTGGTCTTCGTGAACATCAGGCTCAGTTCTTAATTTTTCTTCAAGCCACTGGAAATACCTTCTTGACGGTTGCTGCCTCCCTGGATATCGCTCTAAATACAATCGTTCAGCGGCATAAGAATTTTTTAAACATTCACCATAAATGAGAAGCATGTCAATTTGTTAGGTTCGTGAATAACGGGGCATTTTTTGAATATTCCACTAACTGATTTCGATTTCCAAACCCTTTTAAAATGGCAGAATCAAAAACACTACTTCGAACGTCAAAATAATATGGATAGCAGCGTTCGTGAGAGCTCTCGTTCCTTTTTTGTTTCATTCCAAAATACATCTTAATCAGCCTAATTGTTAATATTTTGGTTAGAATGAGTATTGCAATGGAATGATTATTCTGAATAGCACGAACATCGTCCATACGTAGATATTAGAATATCTATGGACGATGGCACAGACCGAGTACGTTTATGTTCCTATTCACCCTAGAACCTACAGGATATAATTTATCATTCCGCATTATTTTTAATGTTATTTTTGCGTATGGCAATAATCTGTTTTGTTATTTGAAGAATAATATTGGATTTTTTGGTATTTCATTTCAAAAAATTACTTTCTATTATATCATTAGAAAGGAATGGTTATGCTGAATAGTACAGGCAAGAAAAAGTTGTATGTTCCTATTTAAGTTATGGACCTACAGAGTATTGTTTTTTTCCCAATTTTTCCAATATTTTTTTTGGCGGCTTTTTATAACGCCGACGAATGAAAATAAAATATCACAGAAGTAGCAACTGTTATCAAGTGACGTATGGTTTCCATAGCCAACTTTTCAATTTTTGGCTTTCATTTTGCTTCCACGGCCTACTCGGTGAATTTCAATAATAATTTTTTTCTGATCTAGTTTCTAGTTAGATACCAACTTGTGATATGTCATTAGAAAGGGAATTGAATGCTGAATAAAGCGAAAAGAAAAAAAAATAGGGTTTCCCTTTAAAATAAGAAAGTTGATGTTACTTCCGGTCAGACCGGAAGTTAACTTCGACATGTCAATATGCTCAAATTCTAGCTCTTATGTCATTATATCGACGCTCCAAATTTCACAAACCTACTTCATACAATAACTGAGATATTCCGTAGGCAATACTTCCGTATCCAACCGGTATACGAATTTTGTGATATCTGCAGCTACAGCAGTCACTTACAGTATTGAGGAAAAAAATACTATTTCATGTAGGTAGCATGAAAGCATGACATTTTCAAAACGAATAGATTTACTATAAATTGGACAATTGCAAAGTTAAGAAGTTTCATCTGAAACATATCAATTGTTATTTTGATTTGTCGGTGATCACTATAGTATCATGATGCTTATTAGTTGTACTAATAACATAGTAAAACAATTGGATAGTACTCATAGGAAACAGCCTAAATATTCGAGTTAGGGTCTTGGTGAAAGAGTATTCATATAGAGGAAAATTGATAGAAGCAGACCCAGCCAAGGTTTTATGTAGAAAATAATTATTTGTATAAGTTCTCAGATGGATATTCATTGAGAAGGCACATTCATCCAATTAAAATAATAATTTCTAAAAATGAATTCGATATTTCTTCTAGGGAAAGGAAATTTAATTAGTCCTGAATTATTAAAGATATATTGCAATAACGCCAGCCAGTATTAAAGTCAACTTTATTTTATTAGTGGCTGGCATTATTCTGTGATTAAGAACAGAGATATTGCAGTTTGTTTGTTCGTCCATTATTTACTCAGGCGTTTGTTATTCATAACCTAGGAATGAAATCTAGTTTCTCAGATTTTTCATTCTACATAATTTATTTTATACTAAGATATAATTATGGTGATGATAGAATGGCCAACGGTGGCTTCGATATCAATTTGTGTTGAAAAAGTCATATAATCATCAAACAAGAGTTAGGTCGTGTCCACGATCTCACCTCAACCGTCCTCTAATAAAGGCAGGCAGTATATCAATAAATTTGTCTTTATTCAGGATTCACATTGCGCGTGCATATATGTCAAAATAAGGACAACTTAAGTACTGACTGACGTTATTATGAACTGCAATATCTTTCTATTAATACACTCAGGGTGAGACTTATTTATTTATCCTGCTACTCAACGAAAATGTCACATAAAAAGAGTTTGTTGAAGAATCATATAGCAGCAGATAGAAGGAATTCACGGTAGGGATCTATTTCGATACTTAGGCGTAATATTATGTTGGGTTAGGTTTGAATGTGGGTGGTTACGATTATTGTGGCTCCCACTATATTTATATTCCTCCCAGTGAAACCAATCATTTCACGAAGGTGATGAATACATTGGGAAGACAATTTACTTATTTTTTTTAACAATGTAGAAAACCTGATTCAGGTAGCTGCAGGTCATCTACATCTTGATACTCTTGCATACTCGGTAATGTCGGAGGCAAATACAGACGACCAGTCAACCCGACAGATAATGACACCCCCAGAGAAGTGAGAAGAAGGCAGAACCTCCGACAACAGAAGTTGAACTTCAAATATCCATACCTTGTGTTCTTTTAGCTTCAAGGAAGTACACCGCTTACAAACTCAACTGTGAGAAATAAAGAGCATCAGCAAATACAGTAGATGATAGTATACGTGATCCGTCGCATGTCAGCGGTGGTTTGGAAATCATTCTCGATGAAACCGGATCTCTTTTGTATGCAAAAGCTCTTAAATGAGCTTGTGAAGAATTTCTCCGGAAATCTGAGGATTCGTTAAAAAACAAAGAAAACAGGAAAAAAGAGAGAGTAGACGAAGGAAACTGTTGCTTACGGCTTTTCTGAAATTGTTAGGTTCATGCAAGAGAAGCGAGTTCATTTAATTACCGAATAAAACATGCCAAAATAAATCAAATACATTTTAATTAATATTTTTCTGAAATGATGGGAATCATCTGTGAAATACTCTTCCAAAGGGATTCCTCACAGCAAAATAATAATAATTATTTTCAGAATATCGGCTGTTTTGTTCCATTTCGTAGATATAATGGTAAGTCATCAGCACATTCATTTATCACCTATATCTTGTTTATCCATTTTCTTAAGATTTGTTTGAGGATAAATGGGAGAGTTGTGGAAAAAAGCTGATTGATGACTAACTCATAATGGATTTTCGGATCTGCCGCGGTAGTATAATCAACATCTCGAAAAATAATGGAATGAAACGAGAACAATGGGCAGAATGTAAATAGTTTGGGATGGTTTTTTACAAGAAAAGTTCTGATTCACACGAATATGTGAACATTTTACAGATGAGAAATTCTAAAATATTGTTGTTCGTGCATAGAAACTCATGACGTTTCATATTTATAACAATTCCTTGGATTTTGAGATGAAATTTAGTATTATGAGTTTCCATGATATTTCGGATTGAAAAAAAGATCAGAGCATTTAAGCATTTCTTTTCATATGGTCTCTTGTTCAAGAATGAACGGAATTTAACCCAAATTATGTCAATATTCAGTGTGAGCTTTTACACTGAATCTGCAGCTAGATAACAATAATCCAAAACATTGGTCTTCTTCTCAGACATTGAACATTTTTTCCAAAAGATTCACCTTTGTATTCCTCAGTTTAAGTAGGCTAAAATCTAACAAGTGAAGGAGATAATGAATAGTATGATAACGATGACACTATCTAACATGAAAAATCTGAAATAAAAGTATCCGTTTGTTTACGAAAAAGACGAGATGGCAAGGTGGTTAAGTTCGAATCCTGGCTTGTCCACATTTTCATTTCAGATTTTGAGTTTTTATTTTCAACCTCGTAATTGCCGCTAACATATTTCTCAATATGTTTTAGTGTACGTCTGCACGAACGCTTGAAATGCACGATTTTTTTTGCAGACTTTCAGACCATTTTGCGTGCGTTTGAAGCGTTAATGTAGACGTTTCGAACGATTTGCTTGCTTTCCGAGCATTAACGCGGACGTTGACAGTTTGGCGAACTCTGATTGGTTGACGGCGGAAGAGGTATGGGGAATGAAAATAGAGGGGGTAGTCTGAAGTGGTTCTATAGCTACTACCACTACTATTAAACTAACGTAGTAACCTTGGGAGGGCTATAGTAACCATGCTTTGTGATATGATGCCTTTCATAAAGTAATGCCTTGGTTTTAGTTTTGTCATGAATATTAAGGAGTATTTGGGATTGATCAGGGCAAATGGAAATGCAATTGAACAGTTCATAAATATAGCACCAATCTGCGTTGTGTCTACGTCTTCCTGGTGAATCCCAATTTGTGAGGTTGCCAAGTTGGGCATAATCATGATTTCAGTTTCACCTTAGTGTTCTTTAATACGTTTCAATAACGCATATATGATAGGAAAACCAAATTGAAGAAGCATATTTTAATCCAGATCTGACAAAAGAACAGTATACCAATTCCAGACTGGAATTTAACATATCATTTAAAAAAAAAATAAAGATTTCTACAATCTGTTGAAGATGATTTCATCAAATGTGTTTACACATGTAACAGATCCACAATTTATTTTATATGTGACGGAATGTGGAAAGAAAGTTCTCAAAAATGAAATACTAAAGCATTCGTTGACATTTCGACTGAAAGCATTTATATCAATCCAATTACGAAAGTATTCTATGTTTCTTTCGAGCTCAGTACAGTGATCCAAATTCGATATCACTTCACCAATATCATTGTTAAAGAGACTCAATAAAATTTGTCCTCAGTGATACCCTTATGGCACCCCTGGAAAAACAGCAATAGCATTCGAGTTGAGAGTTATCCCGACCGTAACAGAGTAGAATATTTTCTAAAAAATTTCACCTGAAAATTTGCCCTAGTTGTATAAAAAAGTCTGCCGCCACTGTATATTTGGTAATAACTCTTTTTTATATTTAAAATCGCAACGTTGAAACTTCCGAGATGTGACTAGAAAATATTAATACTGTTCCTGAAAACTTTGAAGTTTGGAGTGGAAGTAATCTGAACACCATTCGAATTACCACCCTTGATGCCATTCCCAAGTCTCCTGGGACCTGTTTATGTCTTTCTGTTGCTGTTTTTCCAAGACTTGAGAACCCCAAACAGATTCTCATTCTGACTGGATAATAGAGCGGTTGAGCCTTGCCGAAAATAAATCCCCAACCCGTCCTAATTAAGCAGCTTTTCAACATCCAATAATACATAAGGTGTAACGGATCATCACAAAGGGAATAAATCATCAAATAGTATTTATTCCTGGATGAATCTTTTAATTGTTAATCAACGCCGACAGGTCATTGGATTAATAGCCAGTCTTGACCTAATTTCAATAAAATCGAGTATTTTCACGACTTCTATGGATATTATTGATAAAAGAATTCCAAATAGAATCTCAAAAAAAATTTGTTCAAACGATAGTTGAATGATATCCTTTACACAACTATTTATTAAAAAAGTGTGTAATATTACAAATTGCTCCACCAGTATGTTGTATAAAATGAATTTTGTTTTAAAATGAATTTAACCAGTGGCGGATTGTACCACTGGGATACCGGGAAATTTTCCTGTAGGCCCTTAAGCAAGAAGACTTTAAAGTGGCCACCAATTCATTTTCCATCCTCTGGTAATAATTTCTAAAGAAGATAATTCCATTTTACTACTTTTATAACATTTTTGAGATTCAAAAATGATTCATCGTAAAGAAATATTAAAAAAAGTTTCAATATTGAATATTCAGATGTTTTTCGCTACGAGTAATGCCTCAATTTTATTCCAAATTTTTATCGTTTTTCTTTCTGAAGCTGAAAGACTGGTACTGTAATAATTTTGACAATACTGGACTTCTTATTAATGCCATTTCAAATAATCTCGACGTATTTTTCACTAAATCTTTCATTATTTGAAATAGTACATTTGCTAATTCCGTGCCTGCTCACCCTGCATTATTTTTTACACACGTCGACAGGTACAGGTATGAACGTCGACAAGCGTGCATTTCTCATGCAGTGTGGGCACGAATGTTCTTATGTATCTAACAGTTTGAAAAATGGTTAGTGCTTAGTGCTTCCTGACTTGAATTACTTTTTGAAAGTATTCTGTAATCGCGAGCATTTTATAAAAAAAAGTGTGCAGGGCTTAAGATTTCGGAGCACTTTTCAAGAGTGCTCAGATCACTTTCTGTCAGTGTTCGGCAGCACAGCTCTGTTTGGCGTATAAAAAGAATGAAATTTTAAAACTTTCACGAATGAGTAAAAAAATTGTGGAGGAAAATTACTCCTTCCAACTCCAGATGAACTTTCCAACTCGAAAACTATTGAAGATAGAGCAATTCTGCAAACGTGATTCAGATTGATGAAGTAAGAACACGCTGTGAACTTCAAGTTATTCAACGTGAAACAAAATTATTCAAAATCGAAAAATAGTCCCAATGGGCAGACCCGTAAGAATCATGAAAAATACAAAATCGGCAGATTCACTGGCAATACGCACTATATACGCAAAATTTCACTTAGATTCCTAAAATATATGATTTTTGTAGTGGAATACAAAAGGAAAACGAAGTCAAAAATGTCACGGATAGGACTGGAAAAAAAATATGAAGGGAACTAAATCTACCCCACCCCAGATGAACTCTTCAACGCGGGATCGGTTTTTCATCTCCAAAATAATTGTTTCAAGTTGGCTTTGAATAAGCAGTTAACATATTAATTGAGAATATTACAAGATTTTTCAAGGAGGCTTTGTGAACATGATGTTCATTCATCGCTTTAGGCAGAAACAAATTTTAAACAAATTCTAAAAGATTGGGTTAAGAAATAAAACTTTACTTAGATAGCTATTACTTCAAATCTCAATGTAATTTTAGGAGCTGAATAACTTTTTCAAATAACATTTTTTGTTAAGTATTTGCCAAAATGGGGATATTTATACTCTTGGCTCAAAATCAAGTTTTTCAATGCACCTCGTATATTAAATATGTTCTGAAAAATGTTGCGGGTGCATCTTCAAATTTCGGGGATACACAAACCGTTATTGAAATAACTTTTTGAAAAAAAAACATTATAAAGAGGTTTCTTACACGGTGAGTACTTTGGGGAAGACACTGTATATTATAATAGTAATGGTCACCATCCTTTATTGGTATTTTTCGTTGTAATTTTCCAGGTCTTAAACCGCCGGGAGTTATACCAAATTCAAACGCGTTTCTTGTCCAACCTTCCGGGTATTGAAGGGAGCGGTTGGAATTATTTTCAATAATTTTGCAAATTTTCAGCTCAATCAGAAACATGGAGTTCAGATTTTAAACCAAAAAGGTAGAGAGAATACGAACAAGGTAACTAGATAAAAGCTCGTAACAACTAAATAGTTCCTGACGATAATTGAATTTTATCGGTTGAACACTCGTGCAAAGATTCTACATGAGCATTATTCCAAGTGACTTTCTGATGAGGTGGTAAATGTGTCCCACAAAAGAAAAACACACAGTCCACGACTGTTTAATCTGGAAAGAGATCAAATATAATATATTCTGGATTCTGAACGATTCTCTTGTTCGAAATAACAAGTCACTGTGATACGAAAATAATAAAGTATTAAAAACGCAATAAATATTTATGAATTTTCATCGACGCTATCATGAGGTGAATAAACAAACAAGACAAACAAAAGAGATTTTTTGGAGGGTGTATACCTTCTCAGGCCCTCGGCATATCTATATGCAAATTATACGAAACACAAAATCTCCCTATAATCCCTATACAGTACCAGGAGTTTCACGAATTCCTTATTGAAGATGTGGTACACTTCCCATGAGGATTTTCCGAAGGATTTGCCTGAAAGGTATTCCTCAGGACATTATAAAACGCGTTTATTCTGCAAAACGTCACCGGAGCAGTTGATGTTGTATTTTTTTACAATTCATCTTTCTTCCCAACACCAAAATATGAGGCAACGAATGTGCGGTTGGCTTCACGTTGTTGACTCCTTTCATTACTAACTTTGCAACTGAGTGTTGCATATCTTTACACTCACCTACACCATAATGACGATGACAAACAATCTGCAACAATGTGAAGATTATAACCAATAAGTAATCATAAACGTGGAAGTGTCAATTCACACTTGAAAACGATCGAAGATACTATTGTAGTATGAATACACTCAACTCATTCCACTAATTTATTTAAAACTCTTCTAAAACAATAATTCATTTAAAACATTCACTTCCCATAACCCTTTCAATTTATTTTCACTGTCGCTGTCTATTTGTGAACTCTCGATCTATATCTGCAACTGCAACTCTGTGACTCTGCCTGCCATCTCATGTTGAGCGTCTAATATACCGGTATGGAGATTAATATTCCACTCTCGAACTATCGAGAGTAAACGATTACCCCTTCAGAGGTCCCTCGTACATTCTTGAATGTGGATAGAAACGACGAGTTCATTCGAGCTAGTGCTCGTTTCTTCTTGAAAGTGATGAGTCATGGGTAAACCGTTAGCAAGCAGCAGATCTGGCCTTAAAATCGTTACATTACCCCCTTCTTAAAAACTTTTCGTCAAAAATGTCATTATTGGAATGTGGAGATATCTGCAAGATTTCCTATATCTGCACCTTGACAATCTTCAAGTTGGGTCGAGGAAGATGGTTCCAGCATACCAAAACTTTGATGCCGCTGAATGTGAATATCGTCTTCAAAATGCTTTTGATAACTCTCCAGTACAGCCCATCAATTCCACAGGACAGATTTGGGATTTCCGCAAGATTCTGGTCCAGCATCTTGTTTCTTAATCTGGTAAGACTCTTCCAGACATCTTCATAGGACAGTTCATCTCGGAAATGCTTCTTGGTAACTAGATAGAAGTTGCAGGGCCCCTCCTCCTCCAGTGGTCTGAGGGTGCGAACTTGGTCGTGGTTTCCAGCATAAGGGGACAACCAATTGAAATGAACGACCCTGGGTTTTTCCTATGATGGCTTAAATATTTGTTTTATTCCCTTCATGATCTTGTATGGACCTTCTCACGAGTTCCGCAGCTTCCGTCATAGACCACGGCAACGTTTAGGGTTGTACAGCCAAACAAGGTCACCTGTCTGATATCAACCAGCATCGGCCTTGATGTCGTAGGTCTCCTTTATTCTGTCGCTGGCACTCTGAATGTTCAAACGGACTCGTTCATGAATGTCGTCCATCCTCTGTCGTAGTTTGCTGACTTAGTCCTCTCCCACAGTATCTTGTACTGGTGGCGTCCCAGAGTTCAGGTCACAGGGAAGTCACAGCTCTTGGCCCATTAAAATACTAGCAGGTGTTTGGCCGGTTGACTCGTGTACTGCAGAACGATAGGCTATCAGGAACAAATGGAGATACTGTTCCCAATCTTTCCGGTGATCAGAGACTACCTTGGACAGGTGGCGGTTTATCGTCTTATTCATCCGCTTTTCCATCGGATTGTGGATGTAGAGCCGTGATTCTCATCTCACAGATGTTCAGCATCTGACACATCTCCTGGAACAGGTTTCCATCGAAATTTCTGCCTTGGTCTGAATGCAGCTCCAACGGAACACCAAATCGACATATCCACTCTTTACTAAGACATCGGCTACGGTGATGACTTCTTTGTTGAGCAGGGAATAGGCTCCGGCCTACTTTCAAATGGGGTGCCCACATTGTACTGGCGCATCGGGGCCTCAGGTCTTGTTCAAGGCTCATTGTTGGCAGCGCATGCTAATGGTAATGGTAGGTATGGATGATGACTGATGCGCTGCGATATAATTAGATCTATTGTGCCCCATCTTCTTCTACTATTTCAAGGTATTCTCGTTTACAGCAGCCCCTCAAGCCCCAATTTTCCGAGGAATTTAAGGATTTTGGGAATTGTGGTTATCGGTTACAGAAACATCTGAAATCGTCAGATATTTTTGAAGCTACGCAAAAACGCATTATGAACTGTTCAATTTTGTTCATATGTTCCAATGTATTCTTCACTCAGTCGACGTTAAAAATAATGATACAAGGCGTTAGAATATGTACAGGATTTTTTTCAGTGGAAAACAACATTTTCCACCATATCTCTGTTGAACAGTTTTTTTCTTGGGAATCTGAGGTAAATGAGGACAGATAATGTGTTTTTCTGGTCTCTCATGAGATTTGAAAACAAGGCACCCATCTAAAATTGTTATTTAGAACAGAATCCTTAATATTTGGTCAGAGCATCCTTAGTTTCAGATCAGTGCTTCAAATTCGAAAAGAAATTCCAAGTCTTACTTTGAAATTTTTTCTTCGCCAAAAATACAAATAATGAATCTGACTACGCCACAGGATTTGCAATACTTCCAAATTGGCGTCACTAAATTTCATGGAGAAATATTGATTCCTAACATAAATTCAGCATGTGTACAGAAATAATTCGGACAATCGTCTTGTATATCACATTTGTAAAATATTGTAGTTTGTAATACTCAATAAACTCACAAATCAACTTGATCTGAATTTTTTTTTAAAAAAAGGCCTTGACATTTCAATTTTACTTGAGAAATCTGGCGGTATGGAAAAGCTATCGAAGCTTTTTTCTTCATCGCTTTTTAATAGGTCCCTTTTCGTAAAAGCTGTCATCTGAGTTATGGATTGAAAATACGATAATCGTGTGGTTACGTTTTTTTGGCATTGAGGTGAATAACACCTCATGTAATCAATAATTGGAATAATATTATGTCTGCATATCCAATGAAGAATTTAAATATCTGATTAAATTGTTTTAGTAATTGGCTCATTTCAGAGTAAATAATAAACTTTTTAGCTGCTTCAATTGTTTTTAATTTCGATCCGGATAGACAATACCGGATCAAGTTTCAACATATCCGCAATTAAAAGTGGCTCTTCAGTCCCTGGAATTGCGGAGTGAAGTACAGATTTGAGTCTCGATGCTACAAAAAATATTTATATTGGCATTGACCAAATACTGAAATGGATTCAAGTACTTGTGAGAGCGAACCCTTACACTAATTGGTTTTTTGAAGTATTATGATGCTACAACCAGAGTTTCTCCATATGTTTCATGATGTAACATTCGCGAAACGTGTGCAACCAATGAAACTTCATAGATAATGAATGGAATACAAAGAGCAAGACCTTAGAATTATATCTGTTGGATTCTTCACCAGTATATCATCTTATTCCTTGGGATAACAGCTTACTTTTCAATATTCATGGCAATTTTATCAACAACTATTTTATTTAAACACTTCCCGAAAATATATCAAAAATAAGAATGAATATTATTCATAACACAACAATCGTTCATCACTCAGGCAAAGAGATCAAACTGGAACTCTGAAAATTGAATCCAATGTCCCATATCATGCTAGGAATCGCACGTTAAAAGGTAAGACTTCGTTAATCCTCAGCTCGCACAAGTTTCGACTTCTGAGGGCTGTCGTTCGTATTTTCGATATTTTGGGAAGTACTTCCGATCTCTTCGAAAGCATTGCGAATTTCTATACAGGCCGTTTCTTTTATCATGTGGTAACATTGCTATATTCTAAACCGTAATAGATACAAAGACGATTAAATGGGAAAAATGTAACTAATGTGGTGAGCAGTACATTGGTCAGAAAAAATCTACGGGGACTCTCGCCCTTCCCGACTTATACAGGGAAAACTAAAAATGCTGTTTTCGGTTTTTTACGAATAGAATGGTTATTTAAGAAAATATAAAAAATTAAAGAGGAAAGTTTTATTGCATTCAAAATATACTAGAACTACGTAATGATAAATTTTTAATTAAACGTTTCGTGTCACCACGGCCACCATCAACAATTTTTTTCAAATACGGACCTGTCTATTTCATCACAAATATTGATAAAGCGATGAAATTACAATTCAGTGGTATATCACACTTGACATTTTCATAGCGTTTCATATAAAATAGCTGGTATCATCAGTGACAACAATTTTTAATTTTTAATTACGTTAGTTCTTTTGTAAATTGTTTTGATTTCTTCAAAACTCATTCAACTATTAGGATACTTCAGTCATTACCCAATACTTTCGATAGGAAGATACCTAACACAACGAACATTCGTATTTTTCCTTTTTGGGGATTTTTGTATTTACAGTAATCCTTGATTCAAGGCTGATTTCTCCTGTATCAATTTTTACACGGATTATTTTCATAATTCTCAATCCTGGAAGTAATGGAAATATCAGTTTTTGATCAAAATACAAGTGTTGTCTAATTTAGTACAATTAAACAGCATCTCACTTCTTTTACCATATTTAAGGCTTTGCTTGATTTCTATGACAGGAAAAAAAAATGAGTTGTTGATATCTGTTAAGAACTGACAGACATTTAAGCACTCGGTTACATATTAAAGATGTATTCGAATGACGAAAGGACTTATGCAAAATCAAATAGAAATCCTCTTTTGGCAAGAAATATGTATGGTGAGCTATACCCGAATCGTCGCATTCCAAACATTCAAATGTTTAGACGATTAGAAATAAATTTGAGAGGCTGTGGTGCATTTGACAGAAATAAAACTAGAAAATGTGTTGTTACTGGAAGTATAAGGAACCAAATAAATGTTGTGGGTAAGCAAATATTACCTTATAAAGACTAAATAGTGAAAAATAACGTATTTTTTTTTATCTAGGATTGGTCAGTTACAAAAATATTTCTAATCAAGATTGTTCTTTACGAGAAATCGCCCACGAACTTGGGATATATGTAAAATCTGACAGAAATATTTTGAAAAAGAACAAATATAAATACTACAGGATACGCAAAGTTCATCACCTTAATGAAAGGGATTACAGAAGGAGAGTACGATATGCGAAATGGTTAAGACGTAGAAATAGGGAAGTTCGAAATATTTGTAAAAAAATAATATGGATGGACGAATCAAAATTCACCGACAACGGTTGGTTTAACAGAAACATCCATTATAGGTGGAATAATACGAATGAACATTTACATAGAGAAACCAATTTCCAGAAGAGGTTCGGAATAAATGTTTGGTTGGGAATTTTGGGAACAAACATACTAGGCCCTTTCTTTTACGATGAGCATTTGAATGGTGAAATGTATTTAAATTTTTTATCCAATGAGTTTGATGGCTACTTAGATGAATTGCCATTGAGCACCCGCCGTGAAATACAATATTTTCAGCAAGACGGTGCCCCTCCCCATAATGCAGCAATAGTAAGGGAACATTTAGATGCAATATTCCCAACAAAGTGGATTGGAAACAATGGACCAATTGCCTGGCCAGCTCGATCCCCAGACCTTACTCCTTTGGATTTTTTTGTCTGGGGATACATAAAGGATATAGTTTTTTCGACACCTAGTACTGATATCGACCATCTCAAACAGAAAATAAGGATGCATGTAATAGCATTACAACCATCATGCTAGAAAATTGCCACAGAAATTGTATGGACAGACAACTCATGTGCATTCAACAAAGAGGTCGTCAATTCGAGCATTTAATGTAGAATTCTTTTTCTGTATTGGTTTTATTTTATTCCACAAATTCATTATGAAATAAATTGTTTTTCTGTTTGTTTGATTTCTTCTCCTCCTAAGTAAGTTTATTTCTGGGGTAAATTGCTATCGTTCGTCTCTGAAACTGCAGAAATCTTTTATGAATTTTTATAGTATAGATACAATTTTCATAGATACATTCGTTCAAAACGTCACTGATAATTTTTATATCGAAGCGTTAGATTCTGTGGAATTCATAAACAAACTAACGACAGGACCGTAATTGAAAATTGTAACTGATAGTGCTAGTTATTTTATATGAAACGTTATAAAAATGTCGAGTGTGATGTACCACTGAATTGTGATTTTATCGCTCTATCAATATTTGTGATGAAATAGACAGGTCTGTTGAATAGTTGATGATGGCGGTGTTGACACGAAACGTTTGATTGAAAATCTATCGTTACGTTGTTCTAGTACATTTTGAATACAATAAAACTTTCCTTTTTAATTTTTTTATGAAAAACCGAAAACAGCATTTCCAGGTTTCCCTGTATGAGTTGGGAAGGGCGAGAGAGAATCCCCGTAAATTTTCTATGGCCAATTTACTGCTCACCACAATAGTTACTTTTTTTCCCATTTAATCGTATTCGTATCTATTACGGTTTAGAATATAGCAATGTTACCACATGATGAAAGAAACGGCCTATATATTAACCACACTTCCAACTGGACTCGGAGCAAGTTCTTCATTCACAACACCTCCAGAGATTGCTGCAAATCTCGATATTTTGTGTGATGGTTTTCCAACTTCATTTTCGAGTGGTTTTGTACAAATTCTAATTTTACAACACATTCCATCTCCTCGAAATTGTTGCGAATATATACATTTTTGGCAAGTCTGATAAGTTTTATTCACCACTTTTTACAATAATATCCTAAATGCAGAGATTCTTCATTCACAACACTTTCCATCTTTTGTACAAAATTACGAATTTCAATATTTTCAAGATAGAAGGTGTTATGAACGTATGATTTGCACCAGTCTAGTCGACAGCGTTGGTCTGTTCATTCATTCCACTTTCTGGAATTAAAATGAACATATGTTGTCACGTAATCAATTCCAATCGTCGCGTAAACCTTGCAGTGATTAAATGATCTTTCACGTTTCATCAATTCCGTTTGTGCTGTGTTTTGCTCTATGAAATAATTGATTCAGTTTTGCCGTATTATATTGGGAGAAAGCCAAAACTTCACTTCTAACCCAAACATACGTGAAAGCGCTCTTCTACAAATTAATTAATAAACTTTTGTTGACAACATGTCTCTAACACGTGTAGATTTGTACGAAAAAGTGGTTTGGGACAAGACTCCTATGTATTCATAATGGCATACAACGTATATATTCTTGATACTTTTATTAATTACGAAACGTTTGAAGTAAAAGTCAATCCAAAGTTATGAAATAATCTTGAGTATTTTCTACCAAGTTAGAAACCAATCCATTCCGACAAAAAAATACTTTAGACAGCATTTAGATAATGAGATATCGTTTCATTCACTTCTAGGCACCGAACCTCGTTAGGCTTACCAGATAACTCGCGGAAAGTTTTGCAGTTTCACAAAACTAGATGACAGTTCTCGTAACAAGTTTCCCTGATTCTCCAGCATTTAGAACATTCCGTTTCAGTCAACTTCATGAAGTTCTTACGTTGTTTATGTTTATCGTTAAGAAGAGTGAATAATATATTTCAATTATTTGCTAACCAAACTCAAGCGTAGCAGTAAACGAATAAATTGTTTACGTGACACAGTTTTCTCGAAGATTTGTGATATATTGAATGGGTAATAGTGATACAGTAAACATTTCAAAAATTATGTTTGCAAATGATGAAGACATACCGAAGAGGAAAATTTATACTGACACAATGAAAAGATTTATAGAAGCATTTTTTTCGAACTGTTTTCGATTTAAAGCATTTGCCGATGTTCAACAAGAAACTTCTAGTCTTAAAAATACGTTGTGGTATTCCTTCAACAATTTTTTCGGAAACGCAGTAGGGTAAAATATTTCCTCAGCCTTGCTCGATTACCTCATATTGTAGACGATTGATTTGTTGAGATATGTTACTGCCATATTCATCTCAATCGCATTCTCGTGCTTTCAGGGTAGTCCAGCAAACCTTTCTTTCAGTTGAGATTGGGGCCATTTGGTGGCTCATGGATTTTATCTAATAGCAGCAGCGAAATATCGTGTACCCCTCAAAAAATGTCCAACTCGAAGTAGGTATTTTAAGGCTACAAAATTAATTTGAAACGCACCTCAAAGAACTCCTTCCATCCATCAATGTCATCCCTCTGCCATTAAAACTTCTGCTATCGCTGGGCCAAGTTCGATTCCTGAGTTCCCAAGTTTCTTGGAATTGATAGGTGACCACATGCGTTGTTGCAAGCGTGATGTGAGTTGCCTAGATATCAATCTGGTGCTTGCTTGGAGGAAGCCCCGATCATGCGGAGTATTTTTTCGGGTTCTTCTACAGCTGAAAAGTAAATACGCCACCGAAGCGTTAACGAAAATATTAATAATACTCCACCATAAACACTCATAGAGTATGTCCGAAGGCTTAGCCTGTGCGGGTAGATGACAGTTATTATTATTATTTTCCGAGGCTCCTCGGGGCGATTTACTAATGTTTCTGGTGGTGTATTCACTTTTCAGCTGTAGGAAAATCCGGAAATCCTACAGCACCACCCCGGGTGGTCGGTGCGCACTTCAAACTAGCACCAGACGTCGGGATAATAAAATTATAATAGCGTTGCACTCATCCCCAAGACTATGCCTTTTGGGTTCAATTTACAAATGTTTATGAAGGAGTATCATTATTATTATATATAATTCTCCACATTCATCCATTCAGCATCAGTATTCGAGTCTTTCGTTCACCGAAGTTTGTTCCTTGACTTTATACAAAATATGGAACAACTCCCAAACTCTGTCTCTGAAACATCATATATTATTTTTTATCTAAAAGCGGGTAGCACAGAAAATGGAAAAACACGTTCCTTTGTTGAAAAGTTATCATGATCAGATCTCATAAACTTCAAACTAATATGTATCCAAAGTTTGTGCCGTATTTACAAATGCATACTTTTTCATTTTTATTACAAATAGGCGGAAGCCTTTGGCATTATAAGGACACAATCGCGTATAGGATCTCTTCAGTCAAAAATCATTCATGTTTCTCTCATTCTCCTCTCCTTGAAAATGCATTTCAACGAATTCAGTGTCGTTTATTTCAAAGCAGAGGTATTTCTATGCCGCTCACGTTCTTTTATGGAAATGACGCTGTCAGTCGCTTCGGTACACGTTCCAGTAATGGTACCGTTATCCAATATGGGTAACGAGATGTGAGTGAACAGAAGAACTTTTTTTTTTGAAATATGATATAAATATATATTCTTTCTGGAAAGTTATGTGCTGTAATTTTATTCTACACTCCAAAATCATGAGGCGTATGTTCGCTAGATCTACAATCAAAAAAATATTTGTTTCACTTTTATTGAAATATAGGCACTGGGAAATGTATTTCAAATGATGAATAACATACATTATACTAATGGCAAGATTTCACAGCTAGCTATTATTTATAACTTCTCAAGAAGTGTTCCAACTTCTGAAGGAATATTGAGTTTAAACTTCATTTTGATGTTCAGACTGGTCCATAATTGAAGGGTTTATCACAGTTTCCAATCTAATCAGATACATTTCTTCATTTGAATTTTGAAATGCTACAAATTTTGAATGGGTGTTTTTATTTGAAAATAAGTGTGAAAACTCATGGAATAGTTAATCAGAAAGGCATTGATTTGTGATTGAACTATTTGAATGCTATTGCTTCATTTGTAGACTGTAGATTCGGTAACTGCTCGATTTGATATCATGGAATGATAAGGTTTCATGTCTATGCTGGAGATCAGGCAGATTCTCTCGGAGGAGCAACTCGACCAGAAATTCTGAAATTTAGGTTACACAAGGATCAAGGCAAGTCCTTTGAAAGCAGTCACATAGCGCCTGATTCGTTGATGGAACAAGTAGTTGGAAGTCCTGAGAAAACTGACGAGAAAGGCTCATAACAAAGCTATTGAGGAAGGCAATGAGGAAGTGTGAGAAGACTACAAAATCGTGAGAAAGAAGTTGAAAAGAGCTCAGAAAAAGGGAAAAAGCTTGCTGGGAGTCTCACTGTGGGAAATTAACTCTCTTACGGAATCTGCCAATCTCATGAAAGTTCTGAGTCACGAGACAAAAGTTTTCATGATCTACTTGAAGAAACCAGATGGGAGTTGGACAACAAACTCCGAAAATTTGCTCACACATCTGCTGGAGATCCATTTCAGCTGGTCCTCCAAGGGACCTGGCAAAGAAAGTCGTTACGCACGACGCCATAGGTTGGGCAGTGAACGAGATCAACAATACAGCAGCATCTGACAGAATTTTTCCGACAATACTACAGATGGGGTCTAGAACTCCTGACTCCAACCTTGGGGAGTATATTCCAAAGGTCTGGAAATCAGCGACAGTAGTGTCTATTTTCTAAATGGGGGCAAAACACTACACAGTATCAAATTCCTTCAAACTCATCAGTCCGTTTCATTTCAAAACGCTGGAAAAATGCTTCAAAGTTCAAAGAGGTAGGTATGGAGTTTTCTCCGATGTCAAGACGAAAACATAGACTATAAAAGTTGCACTAATAGCCAGAGGAACGCCTGACTCGATGGTCAGTAGAGTTGTATCGTCGTTCACCAGAAGAAGAGTTGAGGTTTCCCAAGATGTGGGGGGCTGCCCTCGGAGAAGCTGCCTGCCTTGTGGCAAAAGCATACGAGGACGATGGAGGAGTCCCACAGAATAATCAAAAGATGGTGCAGTGAAGCAGTGCTCCCATCAAACTCGACAATAACAGAGACAATCTAGTTCATCATACGAAGAAGAGAATGTTTGGTTCAGAATACCCATCATGTATCGCCAAGAGCTGAAGTAAGTCCAACAAAACTCCAAATCCTCATAGACGCCGCATAAAGAAAGGAGTACTCTAAAGTTGGTAGCAATCCTATGGAAAGTGAGAGGAATTTTAAGAAGTTACTGGGGAAACAACCCAAAGTTTATTTCCTAGCTATACACGGTATTCGTACATCAAAATTTCAATAAAGATGAGCTGTATGGTGGCCAGACGCACAGAGTAGCATCATAGACTAAAAGGTTGGTGAGGTCCAAAAATTGTCTGGTTTGGTAATACACGGGTGCAATGAGAATGACTCCAACTACAGTGTTGGAGGTACTAGTAAGGCTACCGCGGAAGAAAGACTGAAATAACTTTGAAGGGGCTACCATCGGCTGTTGGCAGTCGAAACACGTAGGGGTTGGTTCCAGCGAGTCAAGGACATGAGGATACTAACAGGATCTAACAAATTCGGCAGACACCTTTCATTAAAAGGTATTGAAGACACCCCACTTGCCGCAAAAGAGAAGAAGATGAAGGAACTTCATATCTCTTGATTGGCGAGTGCGAGTCCTATAAGGGGTTGACATTCGGAATATTTATAGTTGTAAAACTTCAAAACAGTTGACATACCGATCTTCAGATCAGAAGGTCACGGAAGTTCAAACAATTACTACTACTACTACGTGTGATAAACCCAGTTACGCGAAAGTCAGAACGAGTAATCACGTCGGATGAATAAACCAACATCAATGTAGCCACATTACAAGAAATCTGAATTGACAGTGGAAAAAACGTTATGAGTAACACGTAATGTATAAACCGTTAACATTTCCTGTTACTAAAGTATGACAGCGGCAGACTGACTGCTTCTACGTTTCACTCGGTCATTTTTTCACCCCTTTTCATTTTGGGTGACACTTAAGGAATCGCCAGTCGAACTGATGATTCATCATCTTTTATACAGCAGAACGTCTGATGAAAATATATAGCTTGCTGACAAACCGTAGGTCTGCCGGCCACTGGCTCTTAGACTGTGATTTATATTCTTCGGAATAGAATGGTAATGCACCGTCATCATGTTTAGCTTTACAACTCAACTTAAAATGCCATAGTATTTTTGTTAATTTAATTGTTTGGCAATTATTTGCTAGCAGCCTGAAGCTGAATATCAAACAATAAATGTTCACACTCCCCTTTTTGTTGTACTCGATTGAATGTTCATGAATATTCTATATTTTTGTGTAAATGAACACTCGTTTTGAATAGTAACATCATTAAAATGTTATCGAGTACCTCTCAATTTGTCTGCGTTATCTAGCACAATTAAAATTTGAACGATTATTTGTTATAAATTTGATACGGCTATTGATTTTTGAATATGGTGTTGGATATTTCACCTCGAATAAAAATTTACCGGGTGGCTACGGAAGTATTTCCTACGGAATATCTTAGTTATTGTATGAAGTAGGTTTGTGAAATTTGGAGCGTCGATATAATGACATAAGACCTAGAATTTGAGCATATTGACATGTCGAAGTTAACTTCCGGTCTGACCGGAAGTAACATCAACTTTCTTATTTTAAATGGAAACCCTATTTTTTTTTCTTTTCGCTTTATTCAGCATTCAATACCCTTTCTAATGACATATCACAAGTTGGTATCTAACCAGAAACTAGATCAGAAAAAAATTATTATTGAAATTCACCGAGTAGGCCGTGGAAGCAAAATAAAAGCCAAAAATTGAAAAGTTGGCTATGGAAACCATACGTCACTTGATAACAGTTGCTACTACTGTGATATTTTATTTTCATTCGTCGGCGTTATAAAAAGCCGCCAAAAAAATATTGGAAAAATTGGGAAAAAAACAATACTCTGTAGGTCCATAACTTAAATAGGAACATACAACTTTTTCTTGCCTGTACTATTCAGCATAACTATTCCTTTCTAATGATATAATAGAAAGTAATTTTTTGAAATGAAATACCAAAAAATCCAATTATTTTATACAAATAACAAAAAAAACAGATTTATCGAAAAAAAAATTCAAATTGATAGGGTTAAAGATAAAATAAATTCAAAACAAATGTTCGAAATGCATTCCCTCAGCGTCAATACATTTATTGACTCTGGTGATATTTTCATGTAAAACGTTTCTCAACATTTGGGGCGTGATATCTTGGAAAGCTCTACGAATTTTTATTTCTAGCTCATGTAGAGTTGTAGGCTGTGTGGAATACACCCTATTTTTAAGATGCCCCCATAGAAAAAAGTCGCACGGAGTAAGATCAGGTATCCAATACCTCCAAGTACAGTCAATTCATTGTAGTTCGTATTATTTAGATTTCACCATTCAGATTTTCCAGTTTATTTATTATCGTTGCCTGAATGTACTGGTTACAGAAAAATCAGGCTTCAAGAAAAAATATCCAACAATAGCTCTTTTTGTATTTAGAGCGTAAAGCGATACATTGCCTCTCAACGCAAATTGGAGCGTGGTAATCTTTAGAGAGCGGCAATGACACCTTGAGCTCAAAATACACACAAGATTTCTTTCACAAATGCAGCTCAATATTGATCTAATTCACACAGATAATTAGCCCTATGCTGTATCACTTCGTCACCGTTATTCGCCATTTCCGATATTTTGCTATTACCAAGCAATTGCCTATAAAAAATGCTTCGATCTGAAGGGCGTTGGAGTGCTAAGATTTTTTTATTTTCTACTCCCATCCATCACTTTAGTAGTATCGATATTCTCTAGGAAATCATTTGAATTATTCAGGAATTCCATTTCTTCAAAACTTCTTCGTAATTGATTATCATTCATATCGGGAATAAATTCGTCGAAATTTCCATAGTCGCTATCCAACAAAGCTTATCCTTCTCTCAATTGAAGATCTTGTCAACACATCTTTTTTTCATTGGACAACATTCTACGATATCTCAAGTTCATCTTTTTAATTCCAATGGGGTTCTTGTCAAAGTTTTATGAAGTACTCCTTAATTACTCTGGTCCTTTGTCGATAACGTAAGAGCAACTCCACGTCTGGTTTTGTTGGAATTTTGTCTCGAGTAGTTCATTCTGTTGCCTCCAATCATTGTGCTATCGAGTTTTATAATTTTCAGCGACATTGTTGTTCATATTGTAAAGGACACTCTAGATCACTTTTAGTTCGCATGACTTTTAATCTTGTAGTCAGCAAAAATACTGGCGTCTTCACCAAACCTTGAAACCTTGAAATCATCATCATGAGATAAAACAACGGAAATCGCTCAATAAGGTAGAATATACAAGGTGAACTATGACCACTTACGGAAAATAAATGGGTGTACTAGTCTATCACGTGAAATACAACAGTAAGATTGCATAGCAATAGTGAATTAAATAATGTTTTTTTTGGTTTTCTACGACCTCACTTCTGGTGCAGTTTTACGTACGTTTCAGATGTAATTTGTGTTCAAAAGAACGTTGTATTTGCGTAGACGGAAGGCTAATTCAACACCAACATCTCTTCTTTTTATTGTTGTGCTCTACAACTATCGTGAATTTTAGCAATTTTCTATTGGAAGTCCCACGTTTGATGAAGGAGGGAACTGATTCTAACTGTCCACAGGTATTCATTTATGGAAGCCAGTTTTTTTTATCATATAGTTTTCCGTTTCAACTGGTAGGAAGATGACACGGTACAATTGACTCCAGAGCTCCAGCTATCATGTACAAAGATAGTCACTGTCGCAAATAAACCTGGAATACCTAAAAAAATATGTTTTTTCCGTAAAGGATTCACACTAGGTTTCATATTAATTTTTGGAAATACAAAGATTTATTCATGAAGTTCAAAGGTTCAATAAGAATGTAGGTATAGCAAGGAAATTATCTTCATAAGAAATACACTTGAAACAAATATATGGAAGTTTACTCATGTTTGTATTTCAATATGTATTGGAGTTTCTAGCCAACTTTTAATATTCCTATGTTGGCATTTAAAAGAAATAAGTGTGTTGATGTTGAAAAAGGAAGAAAAACTGAAATTGTAATAGTATATTACGTAACAAGAGTTGTAAGTAACCCATTACGCACGAAATGAAAAAGGTTATGCATGAAGCCGCGCAGCGGCGAGTGCATAAATTTCATGAGTGCGTAATGGGCTTACAACTTGTGTAACCTACTATACTTTTTCTACGCCCATTCATTTTCTTCCATTAAATAAAAAACATCGCAATCATTTAAACTTTATTACAATAGTTGTTAATTGAATTGAGAAAATGTTGGGATACAAATTATATTTTGTTCGATTTTTCAACATATTGAGTCTGTTGTGGAGAATTAGAAGTGCCGAATCTATTGGAAGTACTCATTCCCCACCCTCAGACAACTACAATCCAATATGCCTGATGTAGTCCTTCCTGACTATCGAAATAGGACGATTATCGTCACAGAGTTACGGCTCCTGCCGAAACGAACATCATCCGAAAAGAAGAGGAAGAAAACGGACTAAATATCGAGACTTCAACTCTGAAGACTCCACCCAAACCATTTTGTAAAATCTTAGCTGGAAGAATGCAGAAGGCTGCATTTGTTGCTTCACTCCGCCTACTCAGGGCACATAATTCTGGGACCCAGTAATCACAAACCCCATGGATGTGGGAAGTGTTTACTAAGGTTAATGACACACCAGCGCACCCTCCAGATGAATTAGGGCTCGGGAGACAGGGACTGACTAGAAGATTCCTGACAGGGAAAAAAATACTCCTTCATACACTCGTGTACCAAAAGCCATAGCCTGTGCGGAAGAGGACGGCTATTATTAGTATTTGCCTTGACGCTCTGGGCGACTTATTGTTGTTTGGTGGCTTATTCACTTTGCAGCTGTGGGAAAACCCAGAAAAGCTACAGCACCACCCCACCCCGGCTGAAAAAAAAAGGGAAACATCGGCTGGCAACGACTATCGTTACTAATGGATTTCCCAAAAGAACTCTGAGCTTAGTGCTCAATGTATGACTATGTTTGACTATACTAATAATCAATAAAATACTTGGCTGTACCAAGAGCATTGACAAGCAGTCACGTAATTCAAATCGGGTAGTTACGATAAAGGGGAAAAACGATTTGATTGCATTACCGAGGAGTATGCATATCAGGGAAAAATGGCAGCTGACTATGTTCTATCTCCTGTTTCTGCAATCTATGGTGACAACCAATCTGCGTCATTGTTCACAATGGTTGATACATTTTTTCCAAACATGTGATTATTGAAATATTTACATCCGTTTTGCTTGGCGTCGGGATGTTCTTGGAAAGAATAAACTTTCGCACATTTGATAATTGTTCCCCTTTGACTTCTTCAGTCCATTGTTTTTCTGACAGGACTCACCTATTAAACTCTCAAAATACGTAATCATACACTCCAATTACCTAGCAATATCAAGGAATACCTATTTTCCAATGCGTCTAGTGTTATGTTTCCTCGATTTAGCTGTCTTATCAGAATCCTGAAGTGATATAACATTTTCATTTAGCATATTATATGGTAGTTTTCCTAACAAGTGCGGAAAGTGATACCTTTTCGCACGCAATCACGTGCGGAAAAGTCACTTCACGCACGTGTTAGGTACACTATTTTTTCTACTAGCTTGCGGAAAAAACCCAATAGTTAACATAAAGAAACATTCATTATTAAATACATATCAAAAATTCATTATAATTAATATTAATATTGAATGTGCAGTTTGTAGCATTCTGTAAATTAATTGCAGAGGCTAAAATTGTATCCAATGAAGTCGGGGACTTGAAGGTTGGGTTTCCGACGTTTTGATTTTCCACTGCTTGGTCACAAGCACTAATTGTTGCAAACGTGGCCATTGGAGTAACTTGGCTAGAAGAGGCCAGTTTTGAAGGCTGTTGTACTGGTGAGAGTTGCTGACAAGTGGTAGAGCCAGCGACAGCGTCACTGAAGTTTAATATTTTATTGGAAATGTAGACTTTTCCGCACGCTAGTAGGAAAAAAAATGTTTTGATCAAAATCATCTTAACCCATAATTAATACAATTCTGAATGTCATCTGGATCAAAACTGCAACATAAAGCATAGTGTTTGCTTCAATTCACCTAGCAAGACAAAATAACAAATTTTCAACAGCAATTTATTTCACTTTTATTGATCCAATGGATTATTCGTGGAGGAGAAACAAGATTAGCCTTAATTTCATTATTCACGACAAGTCAGCATCTCGAATTAAACTTAAATCTAACAAGTGCTGACACATGAACAGTATAGCTCGCACACAGCGTCTTGAAAATGAAACTGCGAATGGAAAATGTGTGACGCACAAATATATCAGCATTGATATTTCATGTAGCAGATTGGGTGGTACACATTGCTTATTCACACTCAACGTAATATTGCATAGAGTTTTCCTATGTTGCGAAGGCACAATTTACCAAACTTTTACTTCTTTTTTCCGGTGAATAAGAAATGAACATTTAAAGTGTTCGAGCAGAAGAATGTTATTTGTAGGGAACTTGAAAGGAAGTGGATAGTGAATACAGTAGCGTACCTACTGAACATTTGGATAAAGTTCAAGTTAAACCCATATTCGAACGTTTCTAAACGAGTAGTGCCAGTTAACAAAACCGATTGAAAATCAATTAAATATTGTATTGTATAAGTTGGGAAGGGCAAGAATCCCCGTAAATTTTCTTTGACCAATTTACTGCTCACCACAATAGTTACCTTTTTTCCCATTTAATCGTCTTTGTATCTATTACGGTTTAGAATATAGCCATGTTACCACATGATAAAAGTAACAGCCTGTAGAGTTTACTCACAAAACAACAAGATCGACCAAAAATATGCAAATGAAAATTCAACTTTTTAGAAAGAGCCATACACAGATATTCGTTTTCTACTTTGGACCGAAGCTATACAATCTTCTACCAACATCCGAAAAAAATACCAACAAAATTCTTTAATTCAAAACTATTCTCAAAGAGTATATTAGGTATCGAAAATCCGATAATGTTCAATATTTCCTGGAACCTTATAAAATATTTTTTTTAATACTTTATTGTTTTATACCTTGTATATTATAATTTTGTTGATTTAATAGTTATTAAATGTGCTACTGATGAGTGTGCCAAGTGTGCACGTACATTGTGTTGGTCTCTATAAAAAGTGAAAAATGTGTGGGAACAAAACCAAATAAAATATCAAAACTAATATCATTGTGACAAGTGGAAAATTGGCCATACTTTGATCAAATCATTTCTGATTTCATCAATACGAAACGCCGGCAAAATAAGAAATAATCAATAATCAATCTGTGTGCTAGCAGTCACATAGAGAGGAAAAAAGTGGATTTTTGTTTTTCCTGTGTACTGATAAACCGATAAAAATAAAGTGTTTTTGTTCTTCCATTCGAAGTACTCAGTCACTAATATTGTTTGTTTACACTTTTCAACGGAATGGTTGGAATCCCCCTCAACGTCACTTAGTAATACAGGGTGATTAAGCTAGTAACTGTAAAAATAAACAAACCGTAAAATGGAATGTGTTGCGTGCAAGAGTAACAAGGCAGATCTCACGTTGCTATGTGATAGCTGTGAAAGATCTATCCATCGTGAATGTGCAGGACTTAGTGCTACTGAATTGAAGGTGATGGACCTTAAAGGGAAGAGATCACTCAAGTTTTACTGTGATGACTGTCAAAATGGGTTGAAACTATTACCTAAACTCCTAACTAAAATCGATAATATGGAGACTGAAATTGAAAAATTGAAGCAACAAGCTAATAAAACAACAACAGTAACGTCTGATGAAGAAGATTTGATATGTGAAATGATTGATAGGCAGAATCGAGCTTCTAACATTATAATATTCAATGTAAAGGAATCGCAACTTAGGACTCAATCACAACGTATGACCGAAGACAATGAATCTATTCAAAACATTTTACAAGACGTCAACATCACTAAAGATAACCTGAAGATTTTCCGATTAGGAAAGTTCACACATGAAAGGAATCGGCCCATAAAAGTAATACTGAAATCATCAGAAGATGCAAAATATGTGCTCAGAAATAAAGGATTGATTAAAATACCTAATATAAAAATTGTAGGTGACCAAACTAAAAGGCAACGTGACTACTTTCAGAAAAAAAAAAAAAAAAAAAAAAAAAAAAAAAAAAAAAAAAAAAAAAAAAAAAAAGAGCTGGAAGAGTTAGTTGCAGGAGGTATTACCAACAAAACTATCAAATTCATCAATAGTAAACCTACAATTGTAAATAAAGTTGAGAACACAAAAAACTAAAAAACTGTCCTGATATACTTTTGAACACAGATATAATATACTTGAATGCTCAAAGTTTTCTGAAAAATAGGGATCAAATCGTTGAATGTCTGGTTCCTTATAATCCCAGCCTGATTTTACTCAGTGAAACAAGAACAACCCAAAATATTAATGATGCTGAATTGAAGATTGAAAATTATGCTCTGGTCCGCTGTGACTCAACAAGTAGACACTCGGGTGGGGTTTTATTATATATAAAAGATAATATCAAATATTCAGTGTTCAGATCTTTCGTACTGAGTGGAAACTACTGGTGCAAAGTTTTGAAAATCCATTTTAGCTCATCAAACTGGTTGATTGGTTGTCTGTACCACTCACCATCAAGCTCAGATGCAACATTTCTAGAAAATTTTGAAGACATATGCGATAATATATTCGCTACAAATCATCGTTGTATTTTGTTGGGTGATTTCAATTTAAATTATTTAGATAATGGATTCTATTGTAAGAAATTGAAAGAAATGTTAACAACCTATGGTATTAGTCAATATATAACTGAACCAACACGGGTAATGTTAAATAGCGAAACTTTGATTGATTATGTATTGTCGAACCAGAGTAATTTTGTTACTAAAGTCCATGACTCTCCAAAAATAACAGACCATTCGATAATCAGTGTGCAATTGTTCAACAAAAATAACGATAGAAGTCAAAGGACAAAAAGTTATAGGAATTTTTCTCAGAATAACCTTGATTCTATAAAATACAACCTGATCTCATATAACTGGTCACTTGATTGTGTCGATGTAAATATTCTTTATCAAGAAATCTCAAATAATTGCAGTGAAGTTGTGAATCTTATATCCCCAATTCAGATCAACAATTATAAAAGCAATTTACCCTGGTTTGACAATGAAGTTTTTACTAAAATAAAAAAACGTGATAAAGCATACAAAGAGTTCAGAATTTGTCCATCAGAAGAAGATAAATTACGTAAATGGAATACATTCAAAAAGTATAGAAATGATGTAGTTAGTTCATTAAAAGTGAAGAAAGATCAATATTACTTTGAGAAAATAGACAGATACCGAAATAATCAAAAGCTCATGTGGAAAACATTAAAGAGATTGATTAACGTAAATGTTCAGGATTTTCCAAGCTTTATTCAATTCGATATGAACAATGAAATGAAACTCATCAGAGAACCGATAGAAATAGCAGAAAATTTTAATTCTTATTTTGTGGAAAGCATTTACCAAATTGTCGATAGTATAGAGTGCAATGAACCTTGGATCAACACAAATTATAATCTATACCCGGGTTTTTACAAATTTAAACCACTCTCTCTTGGTGACCTACGAAAAATCATATCATCTTTGGATAATAAATGTAGTGCCACTGAAATACTGAATGGAAAGGTATTGAAACAAATATTTGAAACTATTGGGCATGTAATATTAAATTTAATCAATACCTCTTTGCAAACAGGCAAGGTCCCTGACGTATTGAAGATAAGCACAATTGTTCCTATACCAAAAGTTCAAAATACAACCAAAGCCAATGAATTCAGGCCTATAAATACTCTACCTCAAATCGAGAAACTTATCGAAATCACAGTTTATAACCAATTATTAGAACATATCGACAATAACCATATATTGATGAACAATCAATCAGGATTCCGCCAAAAACACTCCTGCGAATCGTCCCTGCAACTTTCATTGAACAAATTCAGAAATGAAATGGATAACAACAAATATGTCGTGGCTGTATTTCTTGACCTGAAAAGAGCATTCGAAACAATTGACAGGGGCATATTACTATCGAAATTGAGTCAATATGGTGTTAGTGGGGAAGTATACAATTGGTTGGCTGATTATCTTGCATGTAGAAAACAAAGAATTAGGGTAGGGAGTTCATTTTCAAATGAAATAGTGAATTCAGTAGGAGTGCCTCAGGGTAGTGTACTAGGCCCCATCTTATTCATCCTATATCTAAATGATATTAATCTTTATACAGATTGTGAATTCATAAACTTGTTTGCTGATGACACCTTACTAGCCTGCAGTGACTCCAATATAAACAGAGCAATTGATAAAATGAACTCCATACTATCAGCTGTTCAGGAATATCTCAAAATCAATAAACTTAAATTGAACGTGTCTAAAACTAAAGCTATGATAATAACAACTAAATATAAACACAAGTCTCTAAACTTTGATGATATAAATTTGATGCTGAACAATGAAAAAATCGAAATAATCAAAACAGTAAAGTATTTGGGATTCCAGCTAGATAATACCTTATCATTTGAAGATCATTTTGAATACATAAAGAATAAAATATCTAAAAAACTATATTTCTTCTCGAGAATTGCAAACAATATATCTATGGAAACCAAAATCACTGTCTACAAGACCATTATTCAACCACATTTTGACTACTGTGCAACAATTTTATATACATTTAACCTCAACAAACTATCACAGCTACAAAAGCTCCAAAACCGTGGAATGCGTATTATATTGAAGTCAAACCGTTATACACCAATTGGTGTTATGCTGGATACACTACAATGGCTCACTGTTTCCCAAAGATTATATTATTTTAGTATGGTTTTTATATACAAAATCTTAAACAATCTGGCTCCTCCATATTTCAAGAATTATATAGTTTACAATGCAGAAGTTCACAATTACTTGACGCGGGATAAGAATAATCTGCATATTACAAGAACAAACAATACTAATACCATGAAGTCACTATTTTTCAAAGGTTTCATTGAATACAACAAATTGCCTACGTCACTGAAAAATAGGGAATCACTGAATATTTTCAAAAGGGATTTAAACAAACTCATAAAAAAAAAATAAAAAAAAAAAATTGATCTCTTGATGTTTTCCATGGTGTCCAGTCAAATTGCTGCCATAGTCTTATATTTACAATGTCTTATATTTACAAGGTGAATTTTTGTTTTTTTTTTGTTCCTCTCTCTTTTAACTATTTTAAATTTTCAACTATTTTAAACTTTTAATATTTGTGAGTGGTATATATTATGTGTAGTTTAGGTGATTTAAGCTATTATGTAATTCTCATGATAATTTTTTTTTTTATATTATTCAATAGCAACTACACATATACTGGATATAATAATATTACTTTAGTTTTTACTAGTTTATTATTGTACACCGTTACCATTAGTATTGTATATTAGGACATCCTATTTCAAATAAACTTACTTACTTACTTACTTACCACACCTGTATTTAATATAGTTTTTCTCTGATTCATTGGGAATCTCTTTAGTTTTCAGTCATATCGAATTGCTAGTAATTTTTCATTTCCCTCATTTATGTCCTGTTTAACTCTTTTTTTGCAAGTCAAGAGTCGGCTATCAAAACGACCTATCGCGAAGATTAAAAATCTACCGATAAGTAGTACCAATTTTACGCCCGATCATATCAGAACTCTCTTGGTCAAATAATATAATTGGCAGTGTTCACGTTACGCAGAATTGTATGTGTGCTCCCCTTGGACCCCTAGTTCACTAAGCCAACAATATACAGTCCACACACCTCTCCCGGAGAACGGTGGTTGCAACCCCAAAAGAAAACCGGCTGAGTAGGAAGCCAGAGTACGAACCTGGTAGGTCTATATCGTCAGGTGACAAGAAGAACTCACTAAGTACTATGTTTGAACAATTGAGATAATTAAAGAGTTGTTAATTTTAACATTTCTTAACTGTTGTGACGCGGTTGTCATAGATAATGAATTTTTCCAGGAAAACCTTATAAAAAGATGATGTACTTAGTGAAAATATGTCGATTATGATAATTTATGTGAGTTTTTCCTGTCAACCGAAGATTTGTTAGTTGTTTTTCTTGACTTTTCAAATAAATACTTATATTGCAACACTAACAAGTCTCAAAATATAACATACCTTCTTCCTTGTTGTAATTGGTTTTAATACCGTCACACTATTGTTACCAGATTATTAATGGCAACCACTATTTTTAACAGATAATGAATAGTTAACCCATTCTTGGAATAGAAATAGAAAGTAGATGAAAAAAGGCACAAAACAGGCATCTATATGCCTAGGTGTATTTCACCCATTATAATGGATAATTTATACGATAGTTACTGATTGATTGATATTGTCTATGTTTTATTTATAATTCTGTAATAAATTTTATTGATTTGGTTTGATACCATTGTGTGAATTTCCTCAGATCAAAAGTCGTCTGAATGCCATTGGCTTATTGCATTCGGATACGTTTACCCGCCACTGTCTCTTGCAAGGCAAGGATGAACTGACATACTTTTTTTGTCCTTCATGTTGTCTGCTGATGGTAGTCCTGAATGACAACTCTGTGTTTTATATAACATCCATGAGAGTCGTTCTAATACGGATGTTTCCTCAATTCTATTCTCTACAGCAGTTTTTGCTGCGAATTCTCCTTCGCAGTTGTTACTTCCACTATTTCGTGTCCCTAACATGTGGACTAATAGTGTAAGAAACTGTCTGCCAGTTCGAGCCAAACCGGTTTTTGTAACGCATAAACAGAAAATATTTTTTGGCCGCACGAACGGGTGGGTGATTGATGATAACAAAAATTGTGACATGAAATATTATATGAAAGTCAGGTTTTCGCTCCTATGTGATCAATGAGAATGTTTTCCTATGGAACTGAATCGTAGGCACTAATCCATTAACAAAAATTAAATGAACTTGATAGATTATTGAAAAATAATCATTCAGTTGGGAACGTTGATTATAGGGAGGGTGGGGCAAGTGTGGCACTGATCTAAAATAATCAGAGAAATCTTTCATTCATCTATTTGGGAGGCCATGAAATATGTACCCAAAAAAAAACAAGAAATATGTAACATGAATTTTATCCTTATTATATTCATATAATTATCTCCCGGAAATTTGGAGCATTTGTGACTTTCGACAATTTCGAAGTTATTTGTGAGGGTAAATAGTCTTCAGAGAAATTTCATTAAAAAAAAAATAGTTATAAACTCTTGTTATGATATTTCAAATGTCATATTTCTAATAAACATTGTGACTACTCTCATGATTTGTTGAAAACAAAATTTTTACAGACAGATCCCTATCTGCTGATGAGTAGTGATGGAAAAACAGTTGTTATTCCATCATCAATGTCTTCAGCATCTCGTCGAGAATACTTATTGCCACTATACTCTTACTCTATATAAACCAGGTGTCCCAAATTTTATGTTACAGATGAAATCTGATTTGTTGGAGGAAAAAGAAAGAAATGTTTCAAACAAGAGTGTCAGGTGGGGTCCATATACAGTGTGTTTCACTTCTCATGGAAACACCCCCGTATCTTTCGTAATTTTCAACGTAGAACTTTGAAATTTTCCTACTCGTTAGATATTCTTGAAAACTCAATGCACAAAAGATGTCATCCTACGAGATATACACTGCACGCCAACAGCGATGGGACCACCCATTTTTCTGAAAAGTTAAATTAGGGGGCAAAATTGGCCTAAAATTCTTTCGGATTTGTATTAAGGATTCCCAAATTACCACTAATATGTCTCCTGAAAATTTTGCAGTCCTGAAAAATTCTAATTTGTTTCATGGAAACGCCTCCGAATCTTCTGAAATTCTCAACGTAGAACCATAAAATTTCCTGGATAGATAGATACACTAGAAATGAACTGACTGCACAAAAGGATTCATCATACGTGATACACGGGGACGTTTCTATGGGAAGTGAAACAAATTGGAAGATTTGAAGACAGGTGTATTGGTAGTAATTTGGGGATCCTGAATAGGAATCCGAAGAAATTTCAGACTAATTTTGCCCCCTATATAACTTTCCTGAAAAATGGGTGGTTTCATCGCTGCTGGCATGTAGTGTATATCACGTAGGATGACCCCTTTCGTGCAGAGAGTTCATCTCTAGTGTCAAAAATTACAGAGAATACGAGGATGTTTCCATGAGACGTGGAACACTATGTATATCAGCAGAAGAGCAAAATATCCGACAGATGATTGATTCTTAATAATAAGCAAACGCTAAAACATCAATGAATAGAATGGGATTATGCTAAATTATGCTAAAACAGTACTTTGGCGATAATACAATTTTGAACTCTAAATATAGCTCTTGGATCGTATCAGATAATAGACTTCTATAACATTAAAATGCAGATTGCATTATGTAATAATAGTAAAAATGTACATTAGTGAAAATATAAACCAATAGATTAAAGTATTTTGAAATTGACAAAAAGTTATTCCATCCAAATGGTTTATTAATTGAAATGAAATACAGCAGGAGTTTTCTTTTGCATATTTAGAATTGATCTAATAAGTATTTCATCAGAATGGATTCTGTACACCTGGAATCCATCACATTATATAATCCAATATCATGCTCCGCTAGACAAAACATTAGGCCACATGAAAAACGCACCTTTTACTTTGCGATATATAGAATCCTTTTTTTGTCGATAAATCCAGAGTTCGATAGAACAAGTTCATACGTAAAATAATGATTATTATTCACATAAATATCAGATAAACAACTCATTTTATTAAAAATGAAAAATTGACCAATTTGCTTCATAATTGCAAGCGCGGGCAACACTGTACAAGTCTCAGTCTGATGGAATACGTTTCTGCTGCCTTCACTTATTCACAGATTGTAACGGTTATTTTTCTTTTACTATTGCATATTCTGCAAGGGCCCCACTTACCAATGGATGAATCCGGTTGGGGAAAATATCCGGTTGGAAAAATATTCGGCTGGAAAAACCCTGAAAATAGTTAGTTGACTTTGTGTTCATTCCTTAAATGACCTCAAGTATCTGTGTCCAGGAAGGTCTAGGGATTCAATGAGTGAAATATACTTTAGACAGACTCTTTCAAGGTAATAAGTGACCAGTTCGCTTCTCAGATTTATCATCACTTGGTTTTTTCTATGAGGTTATTTGGAAAATAATTTTTCCACTCCTCATCCTTTGAATTTGAATTAAATGAAAATGAGGATTGTTGATTATATATTTGATTCAAATCCCCCACTATTATAGAACTTGAGCTTTATTCCCTCCCACTGTATTGAAATCGTACTTAAATTTTTGAACCCCCAGCACGAAATTGATGGGAAAAAGGATTAGCACGAAAAAGCGTATTCGAACTCTCCGTAAAAGGTCATAATAATTAGAATATGTCAATTTAACTAATATTCTACAGAACATAAGAAACCATTTCATTTTGTTTTCCTAAATGAAACGTAGGAAATTTGAATTGCATCAATATTCTACACAAATAATCCAGTTTTTCATTGAGTACATGAATTAAAGTTAACATTTCCATTTTGAGGCAACAGATTCACAGATTGTCTCGCTCCGGGCAGTAATAATAAATATTCCTGGCCTTCTGACACTTTGGAGAGCATGTGGAAGATAAAGATCAGCCGTGCAAATTACTCCCAACTCCCCAGTGTGAGCAGAGGTCTGGGAAATTGCATTTCTCTGCCGTGATTGAAGTAAACACCAGCGTCAAAGTTTCCGCACCTTGCAAACATAATAACGTTAAAGACACCTCATCCCACGAGTTTATTAATGTGGTTATGGGTATTCGTGCGATTTAACAACGTAAACACCGTGCCTGTTGTGTTTGAGTCAAGCATCAAACATAAATCATGTGTGTCCTAATACGTTTCATTTTGGTTAATTCCAGGCCGTTCAATTTTATCGATGAATCTCTTGGTGTCACAATACCGTTCATTCAGAAATGTCACGAACGTAAATTGCTGTTTGATTTGGACCGGGATTCACGTATTTTAGAGAGCGAGTGAACTTTGGAACAACCGTAATTTTAGAAGCTATCGGTTGGAAAGTTATATGAAAACTGAAATAAATTCTTGATATAGAATACGTTATGAAAATGTTATATTTTGGTGGCAAATCCGTTGATATTCTATATCTAAGGAACATGTCACCAGTGATGTTAATATTATAGATGCTTCTGAAATGATAAAAATTCCCATCCACTCTCACAATTCACGCACCAGCTATCTACATCTTCTCAATATTGAACCCAAAAAATCACTGCCTCTCGTTAGTTCAGAGTTATTTACCTCGAAATTTCTTCATGTATGATATTCAATTGGTTTCTGCATTGATAATACCTTTGTTGACATTTTCATTCATCTGATATTGGCAACTTCTCCATAGCACTCAATACATTGACAGCGCTTTAGGGTTTCTGGACAGTCTTCTACATCCTGCTGTCCTGTGCGATTTTTGATATCTGCATTGAGAGAATTGAACATCTAGACTGTTTATCTCCTGTCTAAATACCTATGAATCACTTCTATTTTTTATGATTCAGGTTCAAGTGGACAGTTCATTCAAATGTTTTTGCAGAACAATTCATGAATAATTCCCATTGGCAGGACATTGGTTCCCACGAGCTAACATTGTGCTCGACTCATAAACAATTCATGACGTCATCGCTCGAGAATTACTTCAGTCACTTCTAAAGATGAACGAGGGTTATCTAAGAATCATCCAGATGATTCACTGAGTGTTCCGAACTATTATAAATTATGACGACTCCTGTCGTCTCTCAAAACATCTAGACTAGTCCAGAAGAAGATTACTGTTAGTATATATAAATAAAAGTTTACACTCAGTAGAGAATACAGAACGATAGTGACATAATTCACTATAGTTGGGTGAAATAATTTAGAAATAATAATTCACAAGTATGAATTATTGAAGAATATTTTTGTTACAATACATAATATGATGTTCATCTCTTGTTCTTGTCCACTCCATACATTTCACAGTGTGATTGGGTGTATGGAAAATTTGGTACGTTACATCAAATTTGGTATACCATAAATCATATTTAACTATACATTGATGGATGTAGCCATTACTACGTGGTAGGAAATCATCATAAAAACAGAAATTTTCTTTTCTCATTTTTTATCAAATTTAATCAAATTTCTGAAGTTCTGTAATGAATCTATTCATTATAATTATTGATGTTGATTCACTAAAACACCATTTTTTATTATTAGCAGTAGGTGAGTGATAAAATGATTTGTTGTCGGCTATCACATTTCGTTATTGAGAAAAATATTTATAGGTCATAAATGAGAGTCCTGGGCCGGAATATCTTCAAAGATATCTTTGGATCATTGTATCAAGTATTGATAATATTCGAATTGGACAAAACTGAAATAACGTTACAATGTAATCCGCCAGGAATTACCATAAATGCAGTATCAAATTCGAAGATATTTCTATCATAGCTTTACCCAACGTCATGCGATTTGCGAATGCACCGACCGATATGGGAATCGCATTCGAGGCTGCCGCTACGGGTTTTATAATAGACGGTGTGACGTCTTGAAGTCTGTGCGCCAATTTCCGAAGAATATGTTTTTAAATTCAATTATCTCTTAACTGGATGAACCCTTCGACGTCAAATTCCCAGGCGTTTCTAAGAGGATCAGACACTCCAAGAAAACGAAAAAAACAAATTACACTCTGGATCTTACTGAATGAACCAATTCTATTCAGGATATTTCAGGACAGTCAGTGTATTTATCAATCAGCTCGAATCATCCTCTTTTCATTTCACGATTCGCTTTTTCACAACTCTGTATAACTTCCAGATCAGCAATCACAATATTGCAATTGTCAACCTGGGTCCTGGAGATTGGATGAAAACATCATTCCGTTGGTTCTTTGTTATCCAATCAATTTATTCAATTCAAATCAATATTCACAGATATTCAAATATAAATGGTGAAGTGAAGTTTATAATAAAATACATAAGGGACACACTATAGCGCTTGGCCAGATCTGTGAGCGACGTAAGCAACATTGGGCTCTTAAAACCATAATGCATGATGTTCATAATCCAAATATACGTCAAAAAACTTTACTTCGTGTCCCTAGACACACCAAATCGGTCTTCAAACAATCATTTTTCCACAGCGTGACAGTCTGTATCAACAATCTGTACAAAATTGATTCAACTTTTTTGAAACTATCTACACAAACATTCAAAACTAAATTAAAAGCATACCTTTTAACCATACAATCAAGTTTTCATCAAATTTCCTTCTTCTTTTTCCTCCATTTTCTATCTCTTTCTTCTCACTCTATTCACATGTGTATATTCCCTTCACCTTTATTTCTTAAACCATTTCATTTTCAAAAAAATGTTGCGCTCACCATCATTGTTACTTTTTTTATTTTAATCTTATCGGCATTGGTGGAAGAACAGGAGTGGATTCGTCCACGACTGAACCAATTATAGCCAATTGTCCATTGTTATTTTGTTATAATATGAATGTATATAAAAAGAAGTGGATAATAAATGTATTCTTTTTTTTTCGTTAGGAATTTCCCAGACAGCCCCGATACTTCCGGAGACGCCGTGGGGTAAGTGACTATTAGGTTCGAGAGTCATGTGCCCTGAGCAGGCGGAGTGAACCAAGAATAACGGCCTTCTGCATTCGTCCGGATATCTGCCATATCATGGCAAGCCGGTATGATTTTTAAGTTTGAGAGCAGTGTGTCCATCTTTCCACCAAGGACCCCTATTATCAGAACCACCATTTTGACAAAATGATTTGGATAAAGCCTGCGGAGTTCAAAGAGTAGATCTCGATATTTAGTCCGTTTTTTCTCCCCTTTTCTGACGATGTTCGTTTCGCCAGGAGCTGAAAAGTCAATGACGAAAATCGCCCTACTTTGATGGTCGAGGAGGACTACATCAGCCTTATTGGCTTGTATTTGCCTGAGAGTGGGGAATGAGTAGTTCCAATAGATTCGGCACTTCTCATTCTACATAACCGACTCAATATCCCCCGGAGCATAAGGCAACACCGGTGTCCCTTCTACACCGTACGAGTGTCGTAGATGGTAGTACAGCACTCGTAGGGCCGCGTTATGCCTGTGGATATATGCTGAGACCGCATAAGCTGGACAAGGTGACAGCAAATGCATTATGGTCTCAGCTGCCCCACGACACGCTCTGCATCTAGTGTTAGGGACCTCTGTACCCATCACGCGACTACGGTAGACGAGGGTGTTGAAGACACCATTATGAATCCCTCGGTTTCCGACTTCACCCCACTTGACATGAGAGAAGCGAAGGTCAGGTTTCTGGATAAGCCAATGTCTTCAATGTTCTTGAAGAAGACCCCATGCATTGGCTTATCCTCATGTAGCTGTAGGAGCCTGTCATATTCCGCAGCTTTCACGTGGGCTTTTTGCTGAACGGATTCCAACTCGATGACAAAGTTCGGTTTCGTCCATTCAGTGTCGAATAGGAGACCGAGTTCATCGGCTGCACGGGTTGCTGCCTTGAAAGGAAATGCTCCAATCCCTGCTTTTTGGTGATCGCATACCAAGCAGAGAAGGGGATCTGTATTTTACAGGCTCCATCCAGTACCACTCTGTTATGTAGACACTCCAAACTCAGAAGTCCACGGCCTCCCTGTTGTTTGGGAAAGTATAACCGTGGAACGGACGATTAAAGTAGTAAAGTAGAATCGGAACGGCAAGCATATTAGTTGTAGCTACTTTGTTCTTCCCCGACAGTTCTGATGACCAGATCTGTCGGAGTTGGTGCTGATACTTGCCGCGGAGAGAGTTTTTAACAGTAGCTACCTCTTGGGTGTGGCGTTGTTCCACCCCTAGGTAGGTTATACGTTTCTCCGGCATCCAGATGATGTAGGATGCTTCCGTCTACGAGCTGAACGTTCTCTCCGTATTCCTCGCATCGTCCTCTTTTGAGATGAACCGTGGCACATTTGTCGATCCCAAACTCCATTCCGATAGCATGCGTATACTCTTGCACCACCCTCAAGGACTGATGAAGATCCTTTTTTCCGGAGGCATAAACTTTAAGCTCATCCATGTAAAACAGATGGGTGACCTTATGCCTCCGGTTGCTGGGGGCGCCGCAGTTGTATCCGCGGGTTTTCCGTAGTGTAACGAACAATGGCAGTAGTAAGATGCAGAAGAGAAGAGGGCTGAGGGAGTCTCCCTGAAACACGCCCCTTCTAAAGATAATTATATTATTATTATTATTTGCTGTCTGTTTGTCAAGTTTATGCGGTCCCAATCATCCACAGGCAGTGTTATACTACCATCTACAACACTCGTACGGTATAGATGAAAGACCAGTGTTTCCTTATGCTCTGGGGTATATTGAATATGTTGTGGTAAATGAGGAGTGTTGAATCTATTGGAACTACTCATTTCCACTGTCAGGCAAATACAAACCAATAAGCCTGATGTACTCCTCCATGATCTTTTCGTGAGATTGACCATTTGAAGCAATTGGGAAGAGTAATCTGAAACCGAGGACCACATTCCCAAAGTTCCAGAACCCTGGTAGAGGACCCAAATAGCCGGAACCAGTCAAGTTACGACACCCAAGAACCGCGGTACTCCCTTTATGGAGCATTCCTATAACTTTAGGCTTCTGGCATCAACTCTGATCTCATTATATGGAATTACTTAAGTTTCAGTATAAATTATATAGTTTCATAAACAATCTTCGGATTCTTCTGGTAAGTTGATTCTTCCAATCAACTTTCATACCATTTTGATTCTCCTATGCAAAATTTACTTTGGCTTTGTTTTCCTTAACTCTACTATGTTCGGAAAATTGGTCAGCCAGCTAGATCGGGGCCATACCCTTATGGGCAACGACGAATTTCTCCAGTTTTGTTCGAATTCATTGACTTAATATAAAATACACTTTCTTCATGAATGATAAATGAATAAGAACTAAAAGTAGTCAAAGTCAATGCAGATAATTCCTCACTTAAAATATTGCTAGACTTCCGGAGAAATACCTCTATTATCGAGAAGTTCCACCCATTAAGTTTCAAATTGCAATAGCAGGTACTAACTGAAGGTCCAATCATTAACGCTAATGGGGTATTCATCCATTTCAATTGATAGAGACACAGCAATTCAATTCATCATCATCTCCTACTAGACCGAGTTTTCGGGGTCTCATTCCTCACGGAGTCACTCCTGCAGCCTGAAATTCATTACGACTGATTTCGAGTACTTAATATATTATTTCATCGCTACATCAAGCGTCATAATAATTACCTCAAATATTTTCTGAAGGAGATCTCGGAACAAATTGATTAAATGCGCTATTGAGTGCTCGCAGTGCACAAGCGACGTTTTTCAAATTGGTTTTAATGTAACGGAGTGATGAGCCTTTCTTAATTAAAGAAAACTCTTGGAGTTGCTTTTGCAAATAGTATCCAGTGGCAATTAAATTTTTTCTAATACTGTCGAATCAATAAGTGGTGTTCTGAAGTTGCATGGAACAATAACCAAACTTACTAGATATCAACAAATAACAAAATGTTACAATTTGATGAAAATAATAATAATGATAGCAATATTACGGGAAAAGATCAATTAATACACATATGTTGATCATCATAGTTATTCAGGTTATGAGGTTCATAATGACGCTCCACTTTTCAATAAATATTTCTGATTCATAACACGATAAAACCTCAAATGGTCAATAACAACCGATTTCACTTCCAATATTAAGCGTTTCAAATCTACGAAGTTCATGCTTAATACATTCTCCCTGTTCATTCAGTATTACATGAACCGCAAAGTCTTACTATAAGTTATATCTTTCGCATGAAACTGTCGTAGAATAACAATGAAATTTTACTTACAGACATGTTCATACTATCGTAATTATGACAGATCGTTTTCTGTCCGCACGAAAACTTGATACGAGATAATTGTGAATAATGATAACTTCTAGTGGCTTCCATTTCTGCAGTTAAATAATGCTTTTCACGTATGAGAAGGCGTCGGCGCTCAACCCAAAGGGCCCCAATGGCGCTTTACATATTCGCATGTCAAATGCTCTTAGCAAGATAATAGGTAGAATGCAGACTTCGGCGAGATCAGGCTAGTCCTACACATAGGCAGCGGTGTACGATGCCTTCCCCAGAAAAGGGTTTGGGTCCTGTCCTTTGTATAAAACTCATTGTCTTTGGCGATACATTTGTTGTATGAAATAAGGTATCCAATGGTTGGGCCAGATGTCCTATTCAAAATCGAAAATTTTGTTAGTCTTGGTTAACTACATCGGTTCCAAGATTTCAAATTTCGGATAATGTGATCGATCCTGGCTTTCCGAAGAAATATTCAATAATCCGATGACCACCAGCTGAAGTGAAAAGTATATCGATTACTATCATTCATTGATGATTGAAAATAACAGTAAAACATGGATTTAACCAGCTGAAGTGAAAAATATATCGATTACTATCATTCATTGATGATTAAAAATAACAGTGAAACATGGATTTAGATAGTCTCTCTCCCATTTGGGTTGTCAAGAAAAAAAAAGTAGGGAAGTCGATTGAAAAGCCAAGAAACCTTGGGAGCGCTTAGTGTATGGATGACGAACATTTCATAAGGAATTCTTGACCGTGAAGACTTTTGAAGGTTACTCGTACATATGTAGATGGATGACGGTTGTCATCAAAAGAGAAATATTTTTCTAATCGGTCACTCTCTTGTGGTTGGCTTTGTTGAGGGCCACCTTGTTCCGAATGTAATAAAAAATAAAAAATATGTTTTGGCACCCAATAAATATAACACCCTTAACTAGGAAATTATTTAAATCAATCTGGGTGGTTGTACAACGATGTTTTGTAACACTGATGAAATCGCACGTTAAAAGGTAAGACCTCGTTAATCCTTAGCTCGCACAAGTTTCGACTTCTGAGGGGGATGACAGCTGGTTAACGGAAAAAACAATTTTAAGCAATTTTAAACTAAGAGCCTTCAGCTTATTGAAGTCACATGACATGTAATTTAGTTACATTAACTTTCGACAGATTTGAAAAATGTAAAAAAGTATATAGGACATTAAAGTGGCAAGAAAATGTTGATTATTGAATGGTGATGTAACCAGAGATTTTCAGCTATATTGGAATCTGAACTTCACATAATCTTAGGTTACATCGATCTATAATGGTTCACACCAAGTATATATTAATTTTAGTTTTTAACTACTGATCTTGGAATATATCATTCAATAATTCAAAAAAATTATAAAATAATTGGGTCGCTACAATAGTATGGTTGGATCTGACCTAAATTTTCCTGGAAGGTTTCAAGGTACTGGGGAACGTACAGGGATCTGTCAAAACATTTCCAAAAAATATTTTTTATCCTAGTGCATTCTTTTTATGAAAATATATTTAGGAACTCAGGGCATCCTGTTGGGTATTCCCATTCTTCCCAAACTGTATAAATGAAAATAGGTTCCACAACTCTTTTCTCGAAATTATCATCATGACCTCATGCATGTAGGATTAAAAAATACTATTTACAACCTTACTAAGTTCTTTGAGGTCATCTAACTTGGCCTTCAGATCTGAAACAATCAACAGGGCCGCAGTGGTCATGATGGTAGAGCGCTAGTCTATCAATCCGAGGGACGTGGGTTCGATTCCCAGCATGGTCGCTGGTCTCGTGCTAGGAATCGCACGTTAAAAGGTAAGACCTCGTTAATCCTTAGCTCGCACAAGTTTCGACTTCTGAGGGCTGTCGTTCGTAGGGGGATGACAGCTGGTTAACGGAAAAAACAATTTTAAAACAACAACAACAATTTTAAACAAACATATGAGAAATGAAAATTACCTTCACTTAGGAATAGCCAACATGTAGTTACACCTTGCCCGAAAGATAAATCGCAAATGGGCATATCCTCTGATATGAAGCCATAAAAACATCTACCTTATGAAAACGTTCATTTCACAGTCTAATTTGAAAAGAATTCGCGGAATGATAGAAAACAGAGCAACAACATAACTAATTTTAGCAAAGTCGAATAATAGAAAACGGATGGACATTTATTTTAGATTTTCTGAAAGTTTCATCTACCAAATTTTCAAAATAACTTATCCTTGCCTCTCTGCTTCTTGTAATTAGTTCTAATTAAAAGCGATTTTTCCTACTGAAGAAAGAGTAACATTTGTATACTTGTATTTTTCAAAACACGTTGCTTTCGCCAAATTTTAGATATTCATATGTGGCCTTCGCCAAATGTTAGAGAACAGATATTTTAAAATTATTTTCTAAAAATTTTACCGTTTTCCAAATTTTTAAAATTACTGACTCATGACCATGCCTCTCTGCTACTTGAAATCACCTCTGATTGAAAGTGATTATTCCTACTGATAAGTAACAGAAACCATAAAAGTGTACTCATTCAGAAGGAACCAAATATTCCAAAACAAGTCGCATTCGCCAAATTTTATATATTCGTAGGTTGCATTCGCCAAATATTAGAAAACGATCAATGTATTTTGATTTTTTTGAAAATTTGTCGTTTTCCAAATTTGTACAATAACTCATCCTTGCCTCTCTGCTGGTTGTAATTAGTATTCATTGGAAGTGATTACTTCCATTACAACCACTAACTAGAGTGACTTTTCCAAAAAAAAACTAAGTTTGAATCACGTAGCATTCGCCAAATTTTAGATATTTGTGGTGGCATTCGCCAAATGTTAGAAAATGGATGGTATAAGATATTCTGAAAATTTTGCCTTTGACAAAATTTTTGACCTGATACCCATCCTAGCCGTTCTACTACTCGTAATCTCAGTTCTTATTGAAAGTGATGAATCCTGAAAAATAAAACAGAACCATTACCTAGTATACTCGTTCAGAAGGAACTGAATATTCAAAAACACGTCGCATTAGCCGAATTTTAGATATTCGTAGGTTGCGTTCGCCAAATATTATAAAAGGATTGACAATTTATTTTTCTTTCTAAAAAGTTTCCGTTTTCCAAATTTTTCATATTCATATGTGGCCTGAGCCAAATATTAGAAAAGTAATGAACAAGTAATTTTAAAATTATTTTCTATATATTTTACAGTTTCCCAAATTTTTTTTATGACTCATTCTTTCCTCTGCTACTTGTCATCAGTGCTTTTCGAGAGTGAATATTTCTATTGAAAACTAACATACAATCTAGCATAGGCTATCAGAAGAAACCGAAAGTTTCAAAACACGTCGCATTCGCCAAATTTTAGATATTTGTGATAGCACTCGCCAAATGTTAGAAAACGAATGGATGAATTTTATATTCCGAAAATTTAGCTTTTTACCAATTTTATAATTACTGGCCTATCCTTGCCTCTCTGCTACTTTCAATCTGTTCCTATTGAAAGTGATTACTTCCATTAAAAAGTTACATAGCCACCAGTATAGGCGTTCAGAAAAAAACGAACGTTTCAAACACGTCGCTTTCGCCACATTTTAGATATTTGCATTCTGAAAATTTTGTCTTCCAACCAAATTTTTGATAGTTCCTATTGAATATTCCTAATTTAATTCATTTCTGAATTATTTCATGAAAATTTTGACGTTTTCCAAATTTTTCAAATGACTCATCCTTGCTGGCTGTTATCAGTTCTTATTGGAATTGATAACTTCATTGAAAACTACTATATAGCCATAAGTATAGGTGTTAAGAATACACCAAAAATTTCAAAATATGTCGCATTCGTAAAATTTTAGATATTAGTGGCGCAATCACCAAATGTTAGAAATCGGATGAATAAGAAATTATGAAAATTTTGTTTTACAAAATTTTTAAAATGACTGACTTATTCATGCCTCTCTGCTACTTGTAATCAGTGCTCATTGAGTGATTATTCCTACTAAAAGTAACATAGAACTATTAGTATCCTAGTTCAGAAGGAATCGAATGTTTCAAAACTCGTCGCATTCGCCAAACTCAAGATATTAGTAAATCTTTGAAAACGGATCGACTGACTCCTCTCTGCTCCAACTTGTTATAAATTAGAAATGATATCATTGCAATTCAGAAAATACAAACTTTCATAAAACAAATGTAGTGAACAAAAAATCTTCAATATTTGAATGAAAAATCTCAAGATCAGGCAGTGATTATAAATCAAAAATGGAACAAATATCGGTAAAAATCATAACTGATTAAGGAGCTTAAAAAACCAAGAATTAAAATTCCAAATTTAACGTAACATAGTATTATATTACATATTGTGCAGATGATGGTAGATCAGAACAATATAATTGATGGAATGAACAACCTTTCTGTTCACTTTGTGAAATATTTTGAGCATACAGATCGTTTTACTGTATTTTCAGAAGTAAATGGAACTTCATTAGATGAAATACTGACCATTAATGGAGAAAATCATTATTCTCCGATCAATTAACACAACCTAGCTGAGTAAGTAATATCTGAATTTCATGGAAGGTAACATTTTTTCATAATATTATTCCTAAATTCATGACATTGTTGAAATGTCACAATTTTTTATGTACAAAATAAGCATGTCAGCTATATTTTCATTTCTGTCAAAGATATTCATGGCAACGAAAACCCAAAAATACTGTCTTGGATGAAATATATAACAATAAGAAGGCAATTCAAACCTCAATTACAGCTTGTTGGGAGCATGTAAAAACGATAGTATTTCTATCGCCGAACGGAGTTTCTTAGTTGTCGATATAGTCTGGTCAGAACGGCAACGCTGCATTTGATGTTTGACAGAACAACAACAAAGAATTTGTGTTAGATTTGGTTTTTGGCTCATAGGAGAGTTTTTGGTGAATGAAGGACTAGTTTGGGCACTGGTCTCGTGCTAGAAATCGCACGTTAAAAGGTGAGACCTTGTTAATCCTTAGCTCGCACAAGTTTCGACTTCTGAGGACTGTCGTTCGTAGGGAGATGACAGCTGGTTAACGGAAAAACACAATTTTAAACAATTTTTTTTAACAATTTGTATTTAACTTTCGCTATTTTTCAATATATAACAGTGGTGAAGCATTGTGAAATGTGAAAAAAACCATTTGAATCTGAAAATCAAAATATACTATTTGATAGGTGAGCTACCAGTGTCGTAATCATCGAGATAGGGAAACCGAATTAGAAAAGAGTAAAATAAATGATTTATAAATAAACTTATCAATCAGAGTATTCTCAGAATCATGTGGAGATTCTTTCTTCAGGTTTCCATTCCATATTGGTTTTTCATTATTTCTATTTTATTGAACCTCAATATTTTTGTAAACAACGCCCGTCACTGCCGGTGAGGGAAAAGCCTATCGTTATCTTTGTCTATAACAGGCCCCTCTCTCAGAAGTCGTCCCTTTCAAATAATATTTTTTCTGAGACAGTTAGCTAGTTCTTGGCTTTGATGTTGAATGAAGTAAGATAGGAGATAGATCATGTTGAGCAACTTTCACAATTCTAACAGTAACTTCATCATATCCAAATCCAAATTATCAATAATTGCTTCTATTTCATCAATATACAGGATGTCCCAGAATAAAGGGGACCAACTTTGATGGTAGAATCCTCACTTCCTTTTTGGGACTAAAAGTTCCAATACACATATATCCTAAGATGAATATGAACAGAGTTAGAGGGTGTTGAAAGTGGAAAAAAAAAATATGTTTTCCTAAATAACTCCGTAACGGCTCAACTTTTCTTAATGAAATTTTATATGTCACTTGACAGCAATCAGTTCCAAATTTTAATGCAAATTACGTGTTTGTAACTCAAAACAGGGGCGTACGGCAGATGGGTACCCCCAATTGTCCCTCCCGAACTTCCACGACACTGAATTAATATCGATATCGTCTTCTTTTTCTTAATTCTCAATATTTACCATACAAAAAAGGAATAGGTTTCGTTTTCGAAATATCAACAATTTTCGAGATATTTGAAGTGGAATATGTGCGTGCGTATGCGGTACGAAACCTCATTGTTGTTTATTTTGTTAAAAGTTGCTATGTAATTTGTTTTGAATATCAGGAAATTTTGTAAAAAAAATCCTTCATAAATGCCAACAATTTTCGAAATATTTCAATTTGTAATCATTGCATGTTTTTAAATATGTTGGTTATTTTGTCATAAGCAGTTATCATTCCTTCAAGAAATCAGGAGATTTTGATTAAATTTTAAATGTTATTTTGTTAGTTGCACTATGATTTGCAGAAAAACTACTTCAATAATTTAGTGGATAGTGGTGGAACAAGATTGTTAAATCGTTAAAATATCTTCAAACGAAAGCATATCGTAGTACATCGGGCAGTAAAAGTATGTGTCTGTCAAGCAATAAATTTGGAAATAATTTCGAAATAATGTTCATAATTTTACTTCGAGTTTGAAATAACATACATGACCCGATTGAAATGAAGAGTCAAGAAATGGAGAAGTTCGTTCAAAAGCATGTTTTAATGGGTCACTAAAAAATACATTTCTCAACAAAAAATAAACAAACTGAACAGAAAAAAGACAACATAACAATAAATCAAAAACGTACATAAACTATCAAATCATAAATATTGTTCAAACGGGCAGCCTTGGTGGTCAATACAAATATTGCAACGACGTAATAGAGACTGACGTACTCTCTCGAAAATTCCAGGCATATTTTGAATATGGCTGCAAGCTGCTAAAATTCTAGCAACCAAATCGTCTTCACTTTCCACTGGAGTTTCATATACCATTGACTTGAGGTATCCCCAGAGGAAAATATCCAATGGGGTTAGATCGGGTGAGCGTGCCGGCCAGTGTATTGGATCACCTTTTCCAATCCATCTGTTAGAGAAAGTGATGTTTAATTGGTCACGCACAGTTCTTTGGAAATGGGCGGGTGCACCATCATATTGGTACCACATTCTCAGGCAAACCCAAATTGGCACATCTTCCAATAATTCCAGCAGGGTGTATCGTAAAAATGTGGTGTAAATATCTCCATTCAGTCGTTGAGGAAACAAATATGGTCCAATTAATTGGTTCTCTACAATTCCAGCCCAAATATTTACCACGAATTTTTTTTGGTATCTCCTAAAATGAACGCCATATGGATTTTCTTCTTCCCAAATGTGGCTATTGTGACTGTTGACAGCCTTCTCTGGTGAAATGCGCCTCATCAGTAAATAGAACGTATCTGGGGAAATCATTTCGCTCTTCGCATCTGTTTCGGTACCATTCAGAGAGGGTTAAGCGGGGTCTGAAATCGTCTGGTCCTGAAGCCATTACTTTATTTAAACGAAGAGGATAAAGCTTCTCTTCATGAGCCACTCTCCATATTGTCGATTTTGAAATATTCATTGTTGCGGCAAGTGTACGAATGCTGGTAGATGGATTGTTTTCTATTTGATGTAAAACGTCATCTTCCAAATCATTATTTCTAGCAACTCTTCTAGCTCCACAGTCGTTTTTGTAAGGCTCAAAAGTTCCTCTTTCCTTAGCTCTTTGAGTAACTGCTGCAAAAGTTTTATGAGTCGGTTGGCGCCTATTCGGGAATTTTTGTGCGTATAATCTGGCAGCAGAATTTCCTCTTGCTTCTCCATAGGTGTATATTATATCTGTATATTCTGCAGCCGTATATGGGTTCATGCCGTATACACTTACTATTAGCTATAATATTAATTGCTGGTTTCAGGTAGTGACGCTTTAACTGAAAACCGTCGATATGTCAGAATAATATTATTTGACTACTGTCATTTTCAATGCACACTATTTTTCGTGGTTCGATTATACACGAATTCAATTTGAATAACTTGTGTTCAGAACTGTTCAGCAGTACAAACCAATGAAGAATTATGGGTATTATTGTGAACAAAATAACCGCATTGCAAGCCAAATGTTTTTTAGAAAATAAGGAGAAATTGATTGCTAACCCTAATTGAGTAATGCTTTAATTTTTCTGCAATTTTCTGAAAGTCTTCTATAAATACGACTGTGGACACAATCCATTTGAAACTTCACCATAATGCCATGATTTATAATGAAAAAGACAGCAACGTTTAATAAAACAATCAACAGTGACTTTCCATAATCACATCCGCACGCACTTATTCCACTTCAAATATCTCGAAAATCGTTGATATTTCGAAAATGAAACCCATTCCTTTTTTGTATGGGAAATATTGAGAATTAAGAAAATGAAGACGAAGTCGATATTGATCCAGTGTCGTAGAAGTGAGGGAGGGACAATTGGGGGTACCCATCTGCTGTGCGCCCCTGTTTTGAGTTACAAACACGTGATTTGCATTGAAATTTGGAACTTATTGCTGTCAAGTGACATACCAAATTTCATTAAGAAAAGTTGAGCCGTTACAGAGTTATTTAGGAAAACATTTTTTTTTGCCACTTTCAACACCCTGTATCTCGGTTAATACTCATCTTAGGATATATGTTTATTGGAACTTTTAGTCCTGAAATGAAGTGAGGATTCTATTATCGGAGTTTGTCCCTTTTATTCTGGGACACCCTGTATATTGGTATAAAAAAATACAAAGTAGATGCATTCCTTGAACGAGGCCCATCCAATTGATGTCTTGGCTTCTCAATTATTTCATTTCCTATTCCAGAGAAATCCTCGACGCTCTCCTCGCAAATTTTCTCACATCTGAATTCAACTTTCTGCCTTTGTTTGTATTGGTTGCAATAATGAACCCCTTCAGTTGCGCCACAGCTCTGTGGCATGCCACTAAGTAAAGCTTATCGAGTTTATCTGCAGAATATATAGTGACCCATCCGGTTAATATTCAACAATACTTTGGCGAACTTGAGGTCATGTACCAGCTAGACAACTTGACCAGTTCAGAAACTTGTACTCTATCAAATCGGCCAATAATGACGTTTACTGGATTGGAAGTTACTCGATTAGAAGTTCAGGGAGTTGAGACTATTCCGAAAGTAATCTGACAATAAGTTTTCGTAGAGGTGTAAGTAGATTGTCAATAAAAATATCGGTGAAATTTTACCAGTTTGTTCAATTATTTGCAAGAAATCTGTGAATGCGTCAGTGAGGTTAGATTCTAATGACTATATTTCAGAAATTTATAGTATGGAAACTGAAGACATACCGCGTTGCAATCTCTATTAAGTAAATCTGAAAATATATCAATATTACTCGAAAAAATATCAGACAATTAGGTCCTACAATAAATTGATGTGCGCTGATGATAGTAATCAACACCTTATAAAGAAGAGATGATTGAACATAACCACATGAAATGAGAATTTAGATATTATCATGGATGAATTCCTTATTGGGAGCAATTAAAAATTCACTCAACCCTCACCCTCATATTGTGAACGAGTAATCGGGACATTTGGTGGATGCGGTCGTGTTACGTTTGCATGTTGCTATCTTACAGTTCAGAATTTCATTGAAGTTTCAAAAGAGAGCAATTTATGCTGATATTTCAAATTACATGCATATTCATTTCCAGCATTCAACATATTTCACTTTTTCACCTTTCTCTAAGATAAAGGCCAAGCTAGGTAAATTATTTGAGCATGTCTTCCATTCAACTATTCACGAAATTTTCTCCAATGTTTGCGGTGGAAAGGGTGGTCCATTGCCAACATTTTGATAATAAATATGGCCTTCATGACATCTTAGTAGTAATAATGTTCATCAACAATATTGAGTCAATTTATCTTAAATAATGTCACATCAGCCTCACCAAATGTTCATAATAATTGTTCATCAATATTATATCGTTGTTTTTCCACTATTGTACCATCAATGGCACAATATCTCTGTGCTATTTTGGTTTAAGATCAGTAAACAAATCCCAAATTTCTGGTTATTGAGAACCGGTGGAAATGTTGGTAATGGCACATTCATCACATGTACTTATTTTTAAAAAGCAAAAACATTAGCAGAAATAATTATGAATCCATAATCTCATAGAGAATTATAGATAATGTTGTAGTTCACATTTCTAAGATAGTGTTACTAAGATCTGTTTGGTAAAAAAATAATATTTACTATAGTCTGGACTGTTCTGAATAAAAATTTCCATCGCAATTTTTTAATGTGGTTTTTGATTGTGTTCAGCAGAACAAGAAAATATAAATCAAGTTAATTGAAGTGACGACAACAGACGACAAAGTTTTCGACATATCAATATGAACTATTAGACAGAATAACAACAATGATAACACCAAGGGAGGAAATATTGGTTTTGAATCACCAACCATACTGAAATTTGAAAGATGAGAGTATTGATTTTTCCACAGATAATCGGAAATTAAGCCTCAATTTTTATGAAGACTCTGTAATACTGAATAATATAGCCCAAACGTTAATGAGAGACGTCCTGGTACCAACCATATGATCTTCCACCTCATAACAACTGAAGTGTTTTGCCACCTCGTTTTCCAGACTCGATGCCTATCGACTATTTTCCGTTAGGTTTCATTGGAGACCATACACCTATTGACAATAAGGAATGATGTGTCAGAGAATGAGCACGGTAGTAGATTCTTTGATATCTTCACAAATATGGGCAGTAACTAACAATTACCTGCTGGGTAGGATCACCGAATGCTTGAGTAAATTTTTCCTTGCTATAAGCCTCTACACAGCTACCTACCCAGATCTATTGTGTATCTTTTAGAGTTCCGTATTTAGTCCTGTCTTCATTACAAGACTCCTGAGGCTAATTTTCCAAACTCTCACGTATCTAGGGGTTTTTCATACCCAGCGTTAGAAACCTTGCCTTGAAAAGCATCCGCAGTTGCATCTTATGTGTACTGTTATTCTTCTTGTTTCTGAGAAAACTTGCATTACTTTTCTTTTGCCACACCGATTGTGTTTACATATTCGTTGAGCCTACAATGCCCTGTGAGTAGTGCAACTAATATTGTAGTAGAGCTCCTTGTTCCACTCAGTAGATATTCTCTAAACAATGGCAGCGGGTTTTTTTTATAAACACTTTGGTATAATTCCTGGTGGATTGTTCCACTATTGTTTTTTTTGGATCCATAATTTGGTGTTTGTTTTTAGTAAAGCTCAGAACCTCACCTGCTTCTTGTCAAGCTAGTGACTTGGCCTCTACTTTGCCTCTAGAAGCTGTGCTGGTACCTAGGCTAGGTTCAATCTATTCTGACTACCCAGCTCTTTCAAGGCCTCTACGTAATCCCAAACAAGTTTTGAGGTAACTTACATTAAATTGACTGCTTTTATCGATCGGGGATCATGCATTAAATTGTTTGTTAGTAAATATATTCGTCATCTCATGGTAAATCTTCAGTTTCTATTCCTAATTCTGACCAGTTTGGAATAGATTATGGATTGATGTGCCTATGAGCGGTGTGACTTTTTTCAGATCTGCAATAACTCCTTGTTTCAATTTTTCAGATTACTTCTCGGGTCACTTTTCAAAAATCTTCTAATGAGGCTACATCATGAATTACCACATTTGAAAGAAATTGTGAAGTACAAGCCATCGTGCTCGTTTTTATATGCAAAGATTATTACGTTATTATTGTCCGTATTCACAATTCCATCTCGTCCAATTATTTTACCAGGATCACATATGACTTGTAGATATTTAGGTGAATTTGAATTCACCGTACCAAGAGTACAATTCAACGTGCATCATTTTCTTTATAAAATATTTGTTAAATCGAGAATGGTGACGTAAATACGGAATTTATTTGCCAGAATATAATACCTAAGGGAAAAAGAACTCAGTCGTCTTTTCCAAATCCATTTCCAACGGTGACCCAGAAACGTAAGCAGACTTCGACTCTAATATTATAAATCGCTAAAATAAAAATAATCTATGTACTGCCTGTTAAGAATTTCATACATTCTCGAAAATTAAAGCATATTCTCTAAAGATCTTAATTCAAGTTTCATAAAGTTCATTCGAACTAGGCTGAAAATTTAATTTAAAATCTCTCCTAAGTGTTCTGGTAACGTCTCAGATCAACGTCACGTGAAATTATGTTCCAGTGAAAAACCTTGTATTATATTATGTATTCACGTTCAGGAACTTTTCCGACGACGCTAGCATGACATTATTATATTTCCTGCTTTTCTGCTGGTCGTGCTGAATTTTTTTTTAATGCATATTATATCATGCCAGGGCGGTTTTTCAACTAATGATACTGGTCGAGATATAAGTTGAATAGTTATTAATGACTACAGAAAGACTTCCGAGAGTAAATCTCCATTTACTGGTTTCAGATCTATGGAAGGACACTACAGTTCTATTTGGATATAACTATAAAATGGTAGTTTTCGAAAGATCGTAAAGAAATTGTGAATTATCGTCTGGGATTGGGTTCAATAATATCTGGATATTTCTGAATTTCGGTTCATTAATGATTTCCACAATGAACTCGAAATAATAATATCCCGAAAGCCTTCACATGCTGTGGATGAACCGCTGGAAACCTTCTGAAAAAATATATATGAGTTTCCGCAACCACTCAACATAGATACTTCAGTCCCAGCGCAGTTTGAAGATTTCTGCAGGAGGCTTTGTCAGCCTGAGAACAATGATCTGTGCGACCCGATATCCCCAAAAGAATTTGACAGTCTCTTAATGGCTTGAAGAACTTCATTGCTTAAGGCCCAGATGGATGAAATAATGATTGGTGGAAAAAAATCCTAGACTGCCAAGACCACCTGAAAAGAGTGTTCAACACATAGCTATAAGGAGAACAGCGAATTCCGAACTGGCTTGTCGAGGGGTGAACCGTGCTCATTCGCGAAAGCAGAGGTTTGTTCGATCCAAAGAAATAGACCAATAACATGCTTGAATGCATCTTATAATCCGCATCTCAAACATGCAGACACTCTCCGCCGTTGACCCGGTGTAAGAAGAGAAATATGAGCAAAGGGGGTCAGAGAAGAGGGTCGCTGACTGCAGAAGAGCCAGTTATGAACGTAACCTCTCAATGGCATGGATCGATTACCGCAAGGCATTCGATAAAAGTTTGCTCATCATGCATTTACTCAGATGTCTTGCGGTGCCCGATCAACTAGTGAGATGCACTGAATATCTGATAACGCTTTGAAGGATTCGCTTCACCATTAGATATAGTCTAGTCTCGAAACAGGGCAAGTTATCTTTAGAAGGGGGGTGTCTCAGGGAAATTTCCTCATTCCTCAGCCCTTTTATCAGCAACCGTGGGCATCAGGTCACCCATCTATTTTACATGGATGACCTCAAACTGTATTCTTCGGGAGAAAGGCATGTTCATCAGTCCTCATGAATGCATCATTTTCAGTTTTCAATACCTTAAATCATCCCAAACATCGTAAGTGAATTACAGAGGTGGACACAAAAATACCACACACACTGTACCTATCGAGACAATTACAAAAATATCAGTACCACTGAATAGAAAAAAAAGCTTTTTGGCGATACTAAACATGACATATGGTTCCATTTAGAAAAAAGCCGATGACGTCACTTTTTTTCATTACCCTCATACTAACTGGCAAGTCCATACATTTTACCAACTCTGTATGTAGTTCCTTCTTCAAGTTTCACCTATGGTTAGAATTGGTTTTGGCTGATGTCAGGAAATGATTGAATAGTGTACCGACTTCCATTGGTACATATCAAAGATTCCTTGAAATATTGAACGAAAATCAGTTTTCACATAGCTTCATTAAGATGCATTCACGGACCTATCTTCATAGGCATTTTTGCCTTTTGTTTGCATTTAGAAACATTACCCGAAGTTTGTTACACTATTTCAAAAATTAAGAAGTGGTGGCTGTAAATAAAGGGATCAAAGTAATTTTGCCCAGGTGAAAAAATGGCGAAGGGCCGTTCGAACTTCTACTTCCTAAGGGCACGAATTCACCACAAAACCGAAAACGAGCAAACAGGAGAATTATTCAAATCCAGTGGGTCGCTAATTGATGTGTTCGAATTTTTTAATCAATTAGTTTCTAATTATTTTGAAGTTTTAAGCATCTGTCTTCTATTATTTCCTATGTGTGATATTTTCAATTCTTCATCAATAGTATGGTTTCCTTCTGAAAGATGATTGGAAAGTGTTGAATCAGATTTCTTATTCATTCACATAACTCATATAATGTTTATGACTGCCATTTCTGAATGTTCTGCCAGTTTGACCATCATATATCTCAGGGTAAACTCTACCATAGTTTATATTGTCAAACAAAAATTGTTGAAATTGTTTTTTCCGTTAACCAGCTGACGTCCCGACAGCCCTCAATAGTCGAAACTTATGCGAGCCACGGATTAACGAGGTCTTAACTTTTAACGTGCGATTCCTAGCACTTATACTAAAAGGAGTTATATGATTTTTGCACTTTTCCCATATGAACAATATATTTTCTTCATACCAAACAGTCGAGGTTTCATCGTAGAAAATGAGTACTGAAAAGTTCAAAATCTGAAAATTTGTTTACCAACTTTTTCGATCGAAAATTAGACTTTTTTATTTGAATTCGTATGCAATGGAAAATAGATATTGTACTTAGGAAAAATTACAGCCCTTTCAAAACACAGAAGAAAAACTTTTACCAAGTTTCATAAAAAATTGCAGAAAATATATATTAAAAACAAAATAAAACGTGTTTCCAGCCACAAATCGTAAAAAAACAATTCACAACCCTCAGAACTACCTCCAGCCCGCTTCCAGAATTTTTACTGAGTCGGCTTGATTTTTCTCAATACACTTATGATTTACCCTAAACTTTCCATGCTTGTTTTTTCATGAATTCGGGTATCCAAAATAGTTTTGGCCCTGGTCTATAGATAAACTGTTCCATTGATTTCATTAATATAATTTCATTAATATTATTCTGTTCTGTTTTCATATCTCACCCTGAAACGCCCCCTCATCTATTTGAGTTTCATCAATCATGTGAGTATGTTACCCTTCTCTAACCTCTAACACTATTCCTGCAGCCACAACTCTGCTGAACGTATAATTCCGGCATTTCAGTGGAAAAGTTCCCGTACATTGAAAACCTATGTAGTGTTGTAACTTCCCCGTTCGAATTAATTTCGATGTCCTCCGACTCCCAATTAGTAGCATGTCCTCTTCGCCGTAATGCTCTGGGCAAGACTTGGGTATAGCTCGGAATGCCAGAGTGGCATCTCCTTGGAGAGCTGATGGGATCTCTCCCTAATACAATTGCAAATTAATGGTTACAAGTAACAGAGGTAAAAGCATCGGAGAGGATGTAACACTAGTGTGTTCGGCTGTTCCAGCAAATTGAATTAGAAAAGTCTTGCACTGAAAATACGCTGATTTAACTTGCATGGACTAGTGCAGTGGCGGGTAAGAAGGATTCACCCACTAAAAAAATACAGGGTATTATGACAACAATATTTCGACAGACGAAGACTTCGCAAACATAAAAGTTATCTAGAATCTAGGTTCTGAACCTATTGAAGAGAGGGGTGAGAAATTTTCAAGTGTATGAACATTGTTAATATCCATGCTGAGCGTTTTTGGCTAATTTACCATTCTCAGAGCTTATTGTAAAATAAGGAATGTTTATAGCAATAAAGGAGGGTAATTAAAAAACAGACAATCAATTGAAGGCGAGATCATCCACTCATCTTGATACTGTACAACATTTAAGAAAATAACCATCCATCATATTCAATTCGAGTGATGAAGGAAGTGTCCTGCTTGAGAATAATACATATTTTCTTAGATTGTATTGGAAGTGGCTATCAATGCAGTAATTGTGTACTAAATAATTCTTCCTAGATTGATCAAGGACATATTTGAAATTATAACATGAACATAAAATGGAAGACGAATAATCATGGAGGCCCAGGCCATAAAAACGTTTCAAGATGGGTCTAAAATTGCAGTTCAGGTGAATTTGGGTATTGGAACAGAGAGCTTCATTGTTTCTCAATTCACCTGAAATTTCGAGATTTTGGAGTAGGTTTTATGCAAACATTGAAGAATTTGATGATCCTTTTTATCCAAAATTTTTTTAGTAGCAGAGGGAGTCGGATGATACCTTACTTGAAACGTGATTCAAGGCAAACAATTTTAAACAAAAATATTCATCCCAAACCAAATAGTGGACTGTATTGTTAGAACTCTCACTTTAGGATTTAGAATATCTGCCGTTTTCAACCAATACTATTGAAGACATTTTATTTGAATTTCCAAGGACTGCAGGAAGAAAATATTAACAGATATGTTACTCATTATGTTGATGCTACGTTTATATCGAATTCAGTAAATCTTGAGGTAAGATTGTGAAAAACTTCTGGAAATAAAAAAAAGAGTCATGTGCGATGTGTCCAGCAAAAAAGGATGAAATGCTTTTACGGAAATCATATTAGTAGAATGTGGTATTTGCACAGAATATGTCTGTGTCATCGGCAAAACTGACAATTCTAGAGTACGTATTCTATAAAGAATTGTTGATATATATGTATGTATGCATGAATTGGTGCTAATACCGTTCCTTGTGGTATACCACATGAAATGATATTTTCGTCACTGTATCATCAATTTTTTTAGTCTACTTAATGAATAACTTCTGGAGGGGTTGTGTGGTATGCTTCATATCCTCATATCTTCCACAGTTTTTTTACTAATATAGAGTGTTATGCGGTAACAACAGCTCTTCCCAAATCTACGAAGACACCAATTGATGGGTCAATATTTTCATACGGTCTTGAGTGGACATGTTTCTCCTGAAGCCATATTGTGACAGTCACATGAGATTGAGCTCTTCGAGGTACTCGTTCAACCTCCTCTGAATAACTTTCTACAGAACTTTCGCTAGGCACGTTATCAAGGTAATAGGTGTATAGTTTGAGACATCTGTTTCATTTCCATTTTCATGAACCGAAGTCACAATCGCTATTTTTAGTGCTGCGGAAAAGTACCACTGTTCCAGAGATTCATTTACTCTAAGAAAATAAGTGGATTTGTAATAGAGTCGGAGATAAGTCTGAGGGTTTTTGCTTTAATAATGTTAATGCCGGGGGCATTCTCATTTCTGAGTTTCGATATTATGTTTCCTTCTGTTACAGGATAAAAAAAAATGACTGGTCTGAGTGAATATTTTTTTCGTAAAAGTCTGAATTTCTTTCTATATTTTCTGATAGTTTTCCGCCTAGAGATGATAAATATCCGTTGCAAATTGTTTGCTATTTCGACATAGTCACTTATTTTTTCATTATTTTGTTCATCGATTGAAGGTTCTCCATTAGTTACAGTTTGCCAAAGTTTGATAGAATCGTTTTCCACCTCTTCAAGCCGATTTCTGTAATATGTAGTTTTGGTAATCTTTATGACTAGATTAAATTTTTTTGTGGGTATGGTATTCCTCTGAAAAGGTGGTATTATTTGGGGTAATTCTCAGACAACCGTATAGATTTTTTTTTTCTCCATCTACTGAATTCACGAGGGATTAAGTCATAAAATGTTTTCGTGTTGCCACTGTTGTTGATTTTTATATATCGTGCATTTATCTAAGTATCGAAGTATTTTTTATAATTTCAATCAGTTGATTTGTTGAAAAATCTATGTAGATCGTCATAATAATTGTGCTAGCTTGAAGTGCACACCGACCACCTGAGGTGGTGCTGTAGGTTTTCCGGGTTTTCCTACAGCTGAAAAGTGAATACGCCACCAAAAATCAGTAAGTCGCCCCGGAGCGCCTCGGCAAATAATAATAATAGCCGTCCTCTACCCGCACAGGCTATGCCTTTGGGTACACTCAACGAGTGTTTATGAGGGAGTATTATTATTATTATTATAATAGGCAGCAGTCCAGTTTTTTTTTTTAAGTTATCAACAAATCTTTTTTCTTTAATTGGTTTATAACAATGAACCCTTTTATTATACTTCCACTATTTTCAAAGACTCTTGGTGCTAATATTGTGTAATGGTCCGTGATAGATGTTTCAAAAGTAATTGATAGGATTTTGTCATAGCTGCCATTTTTTTATTTGATAAATATATTGTATCATGGAGTTAGTTCAACATCGATTTGAAATCGTATATGAGAGACTATATTATTAGAATCAATGCTCATTTGCTTCAACTGAAATACCGAAAGAAGTTTTACTGAGTCTTTTTTTTGTCATACACACATCTGGTTGGTTTTATAGAACAGCACCATTTCTTTGTTTCACATTGGTTCAAGGAGAAGAATACTCAAAGAAATCATCTATAATATTATCATCTTTTCAGTAGCAAGGTCTACGTTGAAACAAATTCAGCCTTCCTAATGACGACTTCAATTGAAGGAATGTAACAAGGCCGTTTAATATAATTTATTAAATTATGCAGATTCTTCGAAAAATTAAGTTTATTCAATTGGAAAAATATTTCCACTGTACACCGATGGTATTAGGGTATATTGACCACCAATTATCTTCCGCAATTACGGAGCTGATATCAATTTGTAACAAAAATTATCTTTCATCTCTAAGTTTCAACATAAGGAAAACTCTTGTGAATTTCAGAGAATATTACAAGCGACAGAAATAATACAGGAACCAGCAATATTATGATATTTTTGGAGTTAATTAGCTTTGGAATATTTCTAGAATGTCTCCAGACAAAGAAGAGTTGATGATTCAATTGCTCGAACCGATATGAATAGTCTTACTATCTATCGACTATTGGATGGTGGAGATTCTTATATTTTAATATGATTGAAATGTATCGACAGTTGTTGCTGACCGATATTTCAACCTTTTTACTACTATATACCTACAATGTCGGTTGTTATAAGATAACTACTACCCTGGGTAATGCGACGACGTAAATTCAATTACATCAAACAGATATGTGTGCAATGTTTCTCGTTGCAGAGTTATCAATTGCAACGTTTTCCTGTAATCAACTAGAACCTTTTTTTTTTTCGATTCAACACAAAAAGTCAGGAAGTCTGAATGAGTATTCCTCCTAGATATTTATACAAATATGAAGTGTTGTGGATTTGTTTAATGCCGGGAAAACTTTTGATTGCAGTTGCCATCAGCGTTAGTGCGTAGAGCGAGAATAATTAAAATTATATGGAATTATGTTTGCGACAGTTCTTGAGTTCACTGTTAATTATTCAGTGAAATATGGAAAATAGAAATAAACATTTAACGTATCCTCGAACAACAAAGCTCCAGGAAGATTTCCCATGTGATCTAAATAGTATCCATAACTTTTGAACCTTTTAAAAAATTTGCATTGAGAAGTAGATTGATGTTCCCAATATTCATTAATTATCAGAAAGCACATACCACTGAATAATAACTATAATGATTATTTGGTTTCGATTTGATGAATCTCTGATCATTTACTCTGGTTTACTGGTTACTCACAAATATACTGTTCTACATGGGTATTATCACTTCAATACTGAATACTGGATTGAAGTTGCTTCCCATGTTGTTTTTATCGAGGCTGACAGTTATTTGGAAGGCCAAAAATTCACTCAATTTAAAAATAATGCAGAGCTTGCCTGTAATCGGTGTTAACGCGATCCTTGTTCGAATTCAGCTGGAATGTATATTTTATTCCTTATTTCACATATTTTGAAGATCAACGAATGTTAATGGAATTGCAAATATCCAATGACAAAGTTGTTTTGTAACTAGTTGCCTTGATAGTTTTTTTGATTATCGCTGACAATGGCCAAATATTCAAGACAAACATTGATAATGATGAAATATAAACATATCCTGTTTCACTCAACAGAGTTCGGAAATAAGTGTAATAACAATTTTCAGAATTCAGATTAACAAACGTAAAAAAAACGCCGTAAAAATCAGTCAGTCCACGAGAAATTAATTTTTTTTTCGATCACGTTCGAAATCCTGGAAATGCATTAGTTCGGTGATAAAAGTTTAATCGGAATCGTCAACGATACAGCAAATCGGTTTTATATGCAGAATTTTATAGGAGAAGGCGGAAAACGTAACAAGGGATAATTTAAGCCTGGTGAATACTGCGAAATGGGACCGAATGAAGATGTGGTTCGCTAACATTGATGGATATAACCAAGACATGCCGGGAATGTGCAAGTAACTCGGCATGGCATCTATCTATCACATAAAGTAGAAGCATATCTAGGTTTCAACAGGGGTGGACCTGGAGATATTCAATTCTCTGTCGATTCTTGTTGGTATGGACCACACTCGGAAATAATAAAGAAATTATCGAGTTAATACAGTGTGTTACAATTCACTAAGCCCCAACCTCGTACTTCTGTGGATTTTGGAAATTTATTTTAATTTTTTTTCCCATATGTACTTCTCGAAATGTTCTATCTTGTCAGGTAAAGGAGTTAGTGCATTCGATTCAAACCATTCTCGAATACCTCCATATTTAATTTCAACATGATATCTTTTACGGGGTATTTTCTGTACCTGTTACAATTTTCGAAAAAGGAAATCTTTCAAGTCACTCTGTACAAAAAATTCCGTGTAAATTGGAATGAATTGAGGCAATTGAGAGTGACTTGAAAGATTTTCTTTTTCGAAAATTGTAACAGGTATAGAAAACACCCCGTGAAAGATATCATGTTGAGATTTTGCATGGAGCTATTCTAGACCGGTCCAAATCGAATGTCCCAGTCAACATTTCAATAAATCGATTTTTGGCGTGCATTCTGTGAGCGTAGTAAGTCGTGAAAAGGTGACTTATGAAATTTTTTCACCTGAGAAGATGAAACATATCGAGAAGTTCACACTGGAATGAAAAAAAAATCAATTATCTGAAGTCCACAGAAATACAGGGGTGGGGCTTAGTAAAATGCAACACACTGTATAATGATAATAATATTCATTCAGTGGATAAAATATAAAAATATTTCAGTCAATATATTATAGGTATAAAGACAAAAAAATATTATTGCAAACATTTTCAAATTGAAAATCAACATGGTTATGCTCCAGGTAGATAAACAACTTCGAACCTATTAGTATATCAACAAGACATTATCGGGGCCCTGGAAAAAGGTCTTCAAATTGATATAATTCACACTAATTTCAGTAAGACCTTCGATTAATAAAATGAAGGAAACTGGTTTCCCAACATGGTTAACGATATGGTCAAATAGTTATTATTCTGGCCAAAAACAGTTGCTGAAAATTCGAAACCACATCAGCAGTGATATTCAGGTCACATCTAGTGTCCCCCAGGGCTCACATCTGGGTCCACTTTCCTCCAACAAAGTTATCAATGATGTAGTTCTCAATTTTTGCTACTTTGAATGTCTTTCATTCGCTGATGATCTTGAAATGTATATGTCAATTAACTCAGAAAAAGACTGTGAAAATACCCAATCCGGTTTGATATCAACAATTTTTTGGTGGTCTCAAGTGATTTCGGAGATATGGGCCTATTTTTGAGTGAAGAATGGTATTTTTTTCAGGACACCTTTCTTTAAACTAACACAATGTACACACCCTAATTCGCCCGTTTTACTATTTTTTAGTAAATTTTATTTGGATTTTCTGTTCGGGAGGCCAAACTACGTAAGTTCGTCAAAAATTTTGTCGATAGCCTGTGGCTATTAGTTGAAGGAATTTTACCCTCCATTTGAATAATTTTGAAGTTCCAAAATGGCCTATTCGTAACTGTGAATTATTTCAAATTCCCTACACAAATTATAGATGAAAAAAAATATTTGGATTCCTTTTCTCTTATTCAAAATTTAAAATTACATTCTCTATTCTATTTAAAAAATTACCTACTCCTGGTAACTGTGACGGATGTATGCATCGTTTGTTCCTGAAAAAACAACAAGGAGCATTAGTATTTAGGAAAAGTCATTCGACGTCAATGTCAAATTGTGTTTGAATCGAAAAAAATTCACTAGATGTAGTTCTCCAGACCAGAAGTGGTACAAAAGTCAACCCGCGAATGACTGGTGTATAATGCCATTCCATAACGAATCAGGATGGTGATTTATTGTAAAAAAAAAATCGAAAATATTTAATTAGATTTTTAAAATTGGCGTTCCCAGTGTACAAGAGGTTAGGTATATGATTTATATAATTTTTTATTTTTGTTTTTACGATTCACCTAGGTTTTCGGAGAAAACCCCTTAAAAGCAGAGCTTGTGCGAGCAAGGGAGATCCGAGACCTACAGCTTGCGTAAAAGTGGATTCCAAACCACTTTAGCTCAAAGGTAGGCGGTGGGGATCGAACCCGGGCCATCTGGGTGGGACGCAAACACTCTAACACCACGACCACTTGGCTTCTATTGTTAAGAGCCACCCTCACAAGTCTTCGAGCTGGGGAAGACGTAGCCCTAATCTTTCAAAGTGTGATGCTATGACCGGTGACCACGGTGGGATTCGAACCCATGCACTTGGATTATCCTTTTCGTTGGTAGTTCATCTCTGTCTGTTCTCCAAAGAACTATTTTTCCTTCCTGTATATGATTTATATAATTTTTTATTTTTGTTTTTACGAATCACCTAGGTTTTCGGAGAAAACCCCTTAAAAGCAGATCTTGTGCGAGCAAGGGCGATCCGAGACCTACAGCCTACGTAAAAGTGGATTACGAACCACTTCAGCTCAGTGGTAGGCGGTGGGGATCGAACCCGGGCGGTCTGGGTGGGACGCAAACACTCTATGACCACGACCACTTGGCTTCTATTGTTAAGAGCCACCCTCAGAAGTCTTCGAGAGACTTGTTCGAGCTGGGGAAGACGTAGCCCTAACCTTTAAAAGTGTGATGCTATGACCGGTGACCACGGTGGGATTCGAACCCATGCACTTGGATTATTCTTTTCGTTGGTAGTTCATCTCTGTCTGTTCTCCAAAGAACTATTTTTCCTTCCTGTGTATGATTTATATAATTTTTTATTTTTGTTTTTACGAATCACCTAGGTTTTCGGAGAAAACCCCTTGAAAGCAGATCTTGTGCGAGTGGGGGCGATCCGGGACCTACAGCCTACGTAAAAGTGGATTTCGAACCACTTCAGCTCAGTGATAGGCGGTGGGGATCGAACCCGGGCCGTCTGGGTGGGACGCAAACACTCTATCACCACAACCACTTGGCTTCTATTGTTAAGAGCCACCCTCAGAAGTCTTCGAGAGACTTGTTCGAGCTGGGAAAGACGTAGCCCTAACCTTTCAAAGTGTGATGCTATGACCGGTGACCACGCTGGGATTCGAACCCATGCACTTGGATTATTCTTTTCGTTGGTAGTTCATCTCTGTCTGTTCTCTAAAGAACTATTTTTCCTTCAAATCTATGCCACTATACCACGAAATGGAAAGATTTTCTCCAAATATTCAGAATAGTTATTCACTAATATAATATAACTAAATAGCTGATATATGTATCAAATCAATGTTTTAATTTTTTTATAGAAACTGCTCTCATGGGACTCAAAGTTATTTGAGTCACAGAAGGCTCAGATACAACAGGGGGCATGCACAGAATGGATTTGCATTGAGAGTTATCAAGATACAACTAAGCGTTGCGTTATTTGAAATTATGATGCGAAATGTTCATAATATCCGCGGCTATTGTGAAGTCTCCATAATTCATTAAGATGGCGAGTTGGAGTTTTTGACATAATAAATGTATAGTAACGGTTCCAAAACATATCCTTGAGGAACATCTATCAATTTATAGTACGATATCGTTTTCATATTGTTCACTATTACGTGGGTTGCTCACAAACCACTACTTTGAAGAAACTATGCAACAGTAGATACATTTTTCAGACTCATTGGTCTTCAGCGGTGATTTGTAGAGAAGTGTAATGACGTAAAAAAACATTTGTGGTTTCAGTCGATCCAACTCCTGCTCTCAAGAAAAGAGTCAACTTTCTTTGATAATTTCTTTCAATTATTTCATACAAGACAACAGTCTTACGAGGACAAATTAATTAAATTACCTACACATATGAGAATTACTTGCAAGAATAAATGTTGGCTTGTGCAATCTTCATCTCCATTTATTGTTAGCTGATAAAGCTGTCTGTCTTTAGAATACTTTATTTTTTGACTAACAACTTTGCTGGCCAGTATTTCATTTTCCTTTCCAGAAGAGAATGAAAGCTGATTGCATTTTTTGAAACGTTGCTGGACACATACATAAACGATTTGCATAGTAAATACGGATCCTTCCCCATGAAATATTCAGTTAATATTCGTATAATTGGCGGCACATTTTGTTGACATGCAAATGTGTCCGCAATTACTCATATCACCATAGATGTGAATATTTTGTTGTAATTGACTGATACGTACATTATAATATATAGCATATGTTTCATATAGCAGTTCACAAATAGACACAAAGCTACTTTGATAGTTCGGCTCAGTTGCTTCAAATATACATATCTGGTGAAATATTATCGGCATATAGCATAACCAATATGTTTGGATAGTTCGTGTTTCCGGTCGACCATTACAGGATTTTCAGGTATTCTCGTAGACTATAAACAATTGAATTAAAATCAAGTGATTCGTCAGTGAAGATAAATTTTTCTCCTTTTCTCCCAATAATTTGAACTTCAGCTGATGACGAAGCTATATAGTTTCGATTCGTACTTCTTTTCCTAGTAAGATGGCTGTCACTACCCTACCATCACCTAACTATCAATTGCGATATTAAATTGTCCTTCCTTGGTGGAATGATGGACACGCTGCTCTCGAATCTAAAAATTATACCGGCATGCCGTGATGAGGCAGAAAACCTAGCCGGAAGAATGCAGAAGGCCGTTATTATTGGTTCCCTCCGTTTACTTAGGGCACGATTCTCGGACTCAGTTATCACTCACCCCACGGACGTGGGGAGTGTTTGCTGGGATTAATGATACACCAGCGTGCCCTCCGGTAGTATCGGAGCTCCGAGGACAGGGCCTGACTGGTACATTCCTTATGGAAAAACAATAATACTCCCTCATAAACACTCAAAGGCATAGCCTGTGCGAGTAGAGGACGGCTATTATTATTATTTGCCGTGGCGCTCCGGGGCGACTTACTGATTTTTTAGGTGATGTATTCACATTTCAGCTGTAGGAAAACCCGGAAAACCTACAGCACGACCTCGGGTGGTCGGTGTGCACTCCAAGCTAGCACTAGACAAGATTGGCATCTAGACAACTCACAATACACTTGCTTTTCAACAAGGCATGCGGTCGCCTATCGATCCGATATGAAGTAGTTGAGAAAAATTCTCTTGTACCTACATCGGGCTCGAACCGACTATCGCTATGCTGGAGTTTCGAACAGCCTGTGCATTAGACCGCTGATCCAGCGACCACCTATATGATTACATCAATAACAGTGTACCGAAAGGCATATCTTGTGCGGGAAGAAAACGGGCGTTTTCATCAATTGCCTTGGCGCTCTACATGAGAACATAGAGAGATAGAAAAGCTGTCAACAAATTGAAATCCGTATATGGAAACAATTATGGCAACCATATATAACAAACAGATCTCCATACCACTAAAAAATTGATCCTACTTCTTCAATTATGTGTTGCGAGATCACACTTCAGTCCTTAGATAAACCGCTTCAGTCCCCAGGGATCAAATGACCAACTTCAATCCAAGTTAGTATATAAGAAAACATATGACCAATTTCGTGAATGGTGCGACAAGAAGCATAGTTTGAATAACAAAATTGAGATTTCTTACAAAATATTGAATTGTCCTTCTTCAAAACAAATTAAAATATCTGATAGAATTGTGGAATCAACTCATCAAGAAATATCTAACGTTTCTGATCAGCAGCAACATGGAACATCATCAGGAATTTATGTTGGAAGTAGTTGTTCAAACTTTACTATCAATTATTTTTCCAATTAATGAAGTTGTTTAATAATGAATAATCAATTAATAATTTACTCTGTTAACAATAAATCCATTGAAAAGTAATATTTCATGTTTATTTTGTGAAAAAAGTTGACAAGTTGGCAGTGAAAAAAGTTAACATTTACGCATCAATGGAAATGAAGAAATATCAAGTTTTTTTGACAGTTGTAAAGAATTTTGGTATATTTTCATCCATCAAGCAACCCGTTTTCATAATGAAAATAGCATTATATTATTATAATTTCTTCCCCTTTCAGGACTCCCGTCGTTAAACTTTGAAGATATACCTAAATGTTCTTTTTCGAGAAACAAATACCGACTGTACATTTACATCAAAAAACTGAATTCCATATCGTAAGTGCAGTTCTATCAGTGAGAAATAAACAATAAAATGCATTAGAGGTTACTCTTATTACATAAAAACCCGGATAGAAGCTTTCAATTGAGTTCAACTATATTATTATCATTTTTGAATCATCTATAGATTTCCCTAGAAATTTGGAGGAAGCTTAGTTATGTATCACGCAGAGCTAAAACTGCATTATAATAGATTTTTGATTTGTTGAAACATAAGAGAATTGAATCACACCAATCACTGAGTTTTTCTACACCTGAACTGATAGTTTTTTGTACTTTTGTACTTTTTGCACTCCTCAATATTGTTGTATCATCTGCAACAGGGTGAATTTGCGTTCGATATCAATAGTTGTCAAATCATCTGTATAGAGCAGAAAAAGTGTTGGTCCCAATATGATTCCCTGTGGAATACTGCAATTGATGTAAGCCTTCGCTAAAGGTTTTGTGGTTTTTACAATCTAACTCCTACCTCTTCAATATGATTTGAGCCATTCATGAGAGATTTCATCGATGCCATAGTGTTTCAGTTTCCGAATTAGTATTTTGTTATTTACACAACCGAATGCTTTCTCACCTGAATCAACAAGTGAATGCTTACTGAAATTTACAACAACACAGAAGTGAGAGTTCTCACAAAACTTCCACGAAATTACCTTTTATAAAATTAAGCTTGCCCCATTATTGTTTCCAAGATGTTTTCTAATGAAGACAATTCCAATTTATTGCGTGCTCCAAACAAGCTAATTAAATCCTTTACTTACGGGAATTTCCTTCCCAGTCTGCCAAGAACATGTGCTGTTTTGTATTGTTACCGTTCGCCTCGCCATTAAATGTGTTTCGTTCGTATAAAAGCACGCGTCTTGTGCGTCATTTCAACTACCAGAAATGCTGAGCTCTAAGCTTCGAACAGAGCGGAGGGAATGTCATTCGTTTATTAAAATTGTGGCAAACTGACGGAATAAAAAAAAATTGGATTATCCGACTTGATGATAAGAGTTAATAACAGAAATACCCTCTTGGAGTCATATTATGTAATCATATCGAAAATTTAGAATAAAATATTTGATTTATTAGAGTTTCGTCTTGGAAAGTTGAGGTTTTTCGTAGATATCTCAGAAACCTCTACATTTAGACACATGGAATGTTAAGACTTCAAGGATTAGCCTAATTGATGTCAAACATTCATTTTTCTATTGGAAATATGAAGGAAAATATGTAAACCTACCACCGTAACTACGCCACTGCATGTTCTACAAAAATTGAAATTTATTACTTCAAATGATCACATTGATAAATTCAGATCAGTGTACCAAGTCTGAATTTTTTAGCTTTCAGGAGTTTTGAAGAAAGAAAATATAATCCAAACTTCTGACACACTGTATCTCAGAGGGAGTGCATTTTAAGGTATACATTGATAAAAACTTTTCACCTCGAAATGAGGTAAAGAACCTGCTAGGAAGTTTGTCGGTCTTAATTTGACTCACCATGTATATAACACAATTATAAAACTGCATTTTATTTATTGTACCACAATTATGTGTAATAGTACAGACTTAAAAAATTTCTGATACTACACGATCGCTGTATGACATTTATTCTGAGAAGTTCCAAATTGACAAACATCTTATTGATGCAAAAAGGCATCAAGTTAGCTTCCAGTTAAGGAATTCATTGAGTTTTGTACATAATTTTTATTTATATGAATATAAACTTTTAAATAATTTGCTTTCATCTTATTTCAGTGAAAATAATCGATTCAGGAAAGATATTCACAATTATAATACCAGAAAAAAAAATCACGTACAAATATTGTCTATACTTCATAAATGAAAACCAAACTGAATATATACGATGAAGAAAAACATTTATATATTCATTGATAGGTTGAAAGAGCATTATTTGTTCAACTAGTTATCGTTAAAATTTGTGATTTTATACTTACTTACTATGTACTATTTGTACTATTTCTTGTATTTCTCCTTTATTATAGCTCTTAGCTGAATAAATGATATACAGGGTGGGGCGATAGTGCGTCAGAGTCCGATTGCTTGAGTTCTAAGATAGTTAGGACGATAATTCAAAAACCAAATATAACTAGAAAACTGTGTGTATATCTAGAAATTATTGTCGGATATACAGGGTGAACCAAGGAAAATCTACAGGGTCAATTGCATTTTTTCAAATAAAATGGTATGTACTTCAATCCATTTTTTCAAACATTTTAGTGTTCTCCATCCACACCTCCAATTTTCTATACTATCTCCCAATCACTTGGGAGTTATAATTTTTTTTGTCAAAATAATGATGTCTGCAGATGCATACCGAAAAAACCACCGTTCTCAAGATTATGGAATGCAGGAGGTCATGATTATAATCCTATTCGTCAGACATATGAGTGATGTTTCTGAATCATTATCATTCCCAAAAATTATACAGGATGACTGAAAATGATTTTTCAATTCGGAAGTTTTTAAATTAAATTTTCTCGAGTTCTTCAAATGGAACACTCCGTATATTTTTCGACCATGTGATATAGTATTGAGAGGCGACTATTTTATGTACATCTCTGGGGATATTCCTAGCCGTTTTCGAGTTATCCACTCGGACAATTTTTAGTAGCTCATTTTTACTGACACCTCTTATAACGATGATGGAAACAAATCGTTTCAATTATTTTAACGTATCCAAACTTCTTTTCTCCTTCAACTTTATTTCGTGTGTTTGATTCCTGATTTGGAATCATTTTCGTTTGCTATTGTGTGCTATTAATTGAACAACATTTATCGTGGGTACATACATTCTGAAAGATGAGGGAAATAATCACTTATAATCTCCCAAGTGCTTGAATTATTGCCAGAAATTTTTCGAGTACATGAATTTAAAAAAAAAATAAACTTTCGGCAATTAATTTAAGCACGCTGGGGGTTCGGTAAGAAAATTTCACGCCAAGAAATGAACATCATTCAACAATTCATAAGAAATAACTGACGATGGTTTCACCTGAACTATTTATATGTATAAACGAAAATAATTCCAAATCAGGAATCAAACACGAAATAAAGTTGAAGGAAAAAAGAAGTTGGGATTCGTTAAAATAATTGATGTCTTTGTGTTTCCATCATCCTTATAAGAGGTGTGAAAACGGCTAGGAATATCCCCAGGGATGTACATACAAAAAATATTTGCCTCTCAATGCTATATCACATGGTTGAAAAATATACGGAGTGTTCCATTCGGTATGCATCTGCAGATAGCATTATTTTGACAAAAAAAAATTATATATCCTAAGTGGTTGGGAGATAGTAAAAGATATTGGAGGTGTGGATGGAGACCACTAAAATGTTTGAAAAAATGGATTGAAGTACATACCATTTCATTTGAAAAAAATGCAATTGACCCTGTAGATTTTCCTTGGTTCCCCCTGTATATCCGATAATAATTTCTAGATATAGACACAGTTCTCTAGTTATATTTGGTTTTTGAATTATCGTCCTACCTATCTTAGAACTCAAGCAATCGGACTCTGACGCACTATTGCCCCACCCTATATATCTCTCTCTCTATCAAGTCGATGACAGAATTTTTTCACGCATTGGAAATCCATTGAAAGGTTTGTGATTTGCATGACTTTTCCCAGGAGTCATCAGTCATAAAAGGCTAAATCGTTTTGACCACACTACCCCACACATTTTCAAATTTCAAATAACTCTAGCCCTTGCAATAGTGTCCTCCTGTAGGAACATTTACAAAAAGAGATGTCAGCTGTAATTCAATGTTCGTAGGGGGAAGTACATGTTTTCTGACTGATATTCGCCTCAAATGTTTCTCGTGGGATGGTGTGAAGAGAAGGGGATTTCGACTTTGTCTAAATTATTCGTTTTATAATTCGTAACTCTCCAGCACACTCTTTTTTTTGAGCCATATTTTCAAATTCATACAATTTATCAGAACAACGTAATACCGATTAGTCATACTAAAATACTAGTTTTTTGTTCGATTCAAATTCTTGTACCTATTAATTAGGTATCGAAAAGATCATGCAGTTCGGCTCTTGACTATTGGAAACCTACATGAGGTGTTTTTCAACTTGTAGTTCACTTTTTCATTGGTTTTTATCAAACAAACTTACCATCCAGCAAGCTGCTATTGACAAAGCACCGAACTTGTTCAAAAACCGTGACAAGCACTCACTTTTAGTTCATATCAACTTCACAATTTTTGGCACATTTTGGATACATGTTCAAATATTTAACTCATCACTAAAACCAAAACCAACCGAAACTATTCTCAGAACATAACGTGAGATAATACTTCAATTTTTGATAGCGGGACAACACAACAGCAAAATTCACGAAAGACTCGCTCTGTGATTGTGATTGGTCACTGTAAAAGCGGAAAGTTTAAAATGACAAGCAAACTGAGTTGAAAATGCTCGTTTGCCAGATGCACAACTTTAGAACCTAAATGCGGAAATATTGTTTGAGTGAGAAATGAGCAGTGGATTGTTGCGTGAATGAACGAAAACAACAAGAAACATTGATTCAAAATTAAGCGTCAAATAATCTTGACCAAAACCTCGTTTTATCGATGATTATCATAGATTAAAGAAGCAGGAGATGGAACACGACTATACAAAACAATGTGCGCGAAGCCTGCCAAATATTTAGAGTTGAAGCTTAGGAGTGAGGAGCTGCACAGAGTCGTATTCAGGAAAAAATTTCAGTAATTTCGTCCATAATCGTATCTTGAGTTCAATGGAATAATACCAATAGAAACATACAGTTTGTTTCTCGTTTCTCATTGTACTGTCGCAACTGTGGTGGTGGTGGTGGTGAAAGTGGTCGTAGTGGTGGAGTGTTTGCATTCCACCGCTGCATCGTGAGTTCGATCCCCACCGCCTGCCACTGATCTAAAGTGGTTCGGAATCCACTTTTATTTAAGTTGTAGGTCCCGGATCTCCTTTGCTCGAACAAGATCTGCTTTTGAGGGTTTTTTTCCGAGAACTTGGATGATTCGTAACAACAATTTTTTTTTAATTTCATTGCTTTGATCAGGAGCGAGCAATTTCATAATGAAAACTAATTCGGATCAAATTTAAATTGCATACCTGAAAAATTCATTTTTGATTCAACTGAAGATTTATTGACAAAATACGATTGTTCAGCACATTAAAATATGTGTTAATCCTCTAGTATGCTATTACAGGAAGAAATGCTTCAACTGGAATCTGTTAACAAAATTCGAAATCCATTAATCAAAGTATTATCAAAATGTTTACAAGATATACGAAAATAACATAGAAATAGCGTTTCTTCTCACACAGAGTTTTTTCCTAAATGTAGTCGAATCGCGGACATTTCGAAATCAAAGGAATCTACAAGTAGGTGTAATTGGCATACACAGATCTTCTGTCTCGACTGCCATGACACGTCTCCATAATTCTCTTCTTTCAAGATCGCGCGGAAAACTGAAATAGGGAAAATATTTCATCTAGCAGAACAGTTATATGAAGATCTGATAAAGATTTTGTGTTTATTCTTTTTCGGATAACTTCCAAACCCATTTTGAGAAAATGATAAAAATTTTGAAGAATCCACTTTCATCGGTTTTTGTATATATTATGACAGCGACTAAGAACCGCGAGCAAATTCAGGGAGGAATGACCTCGTTACATTTTATCTGAATGTAATGTGATGTTATCGATAATTTTGTTTACTTCTGAATCAATTTAGATTTGAAAACTAATAAAACTCCTTGTGAGTTTTTCTATTTTTTCACACTATTTGAGATGGCTTGTGGCAATCAAAACTAAATATTCGAAGGAAATGAAAATACCATCACGGTTTATCGGGGTATGCAAGAATACATGAAATGTTGTTAACTTCGATTGTGAAAAAATTATAGTCCTGGTACTCTGGCCACTTCCATCAAAACCAGACTTACCGGAATAGATGAGCAGTTTTTATATCCTTCTTATAATTTGCTCTGGGGTAGTATTTGCATTGCTTCAAAACACACCATGACATTTTGTATCGATGAAGTTAAGGAAACACATGAGAGAACACTTTTCTAGTTAAACAAAATTTCACTTTCAATTCAATATAACCTCCAAATTGCGAAATCTGACAAGCATGCACATCCTTCAAAGTAGTACGTTGGTAGGGATAGACGATTTGAATGGAGAATCCTCGGAGTGGGAATATCAGGGGAAATTGGCAGGGTGCGCAGTGGACCATGTTCTATATCCTAAATCTTTGATGATTATCAAATATTCCTTTTCTTTTTCGAAACAAATAATGCTGCTTCGGGAAACCAAGATTTCCAAGCACCATAATTTGATATATTCAGATTTTGAAATATTATATCATTGAATATACCAACAAATACCTTTCGCAATGTAAGAAAGTATCAATTAGCTAAAAATGATATTTTCGGATACCCTCGGACATGGATGAACATTCAAAAACATCAAGTTTATATAGTAACAACTTTCTTAATCTTGTTACTATAAACCAGTGGTTGATCAAGACTTTCAGGTTTAGTTTTTTTAATCAATCGTCAATTATTATGACTTCTCGCAATATTTTCAACCAACCACTACTCTGAACGACGAGTGTTAATCCTCGAGCATTTTCCATCATACAGAATCGCGGTCTTATCGGAAATGATGCCATCTACACAGGGTGTTCAGTTTTTTCTGGGCGGGTCCCAAATTTGTTTTTTTAAATAGCAACCTATATTTTTCATCAGTTTTTTCGTGTCTACATGAGAAATAAAAGGTATCTTCAGTGAATCTTTTTTTCTAAAATATCGACAGTTTTCGAGATAATTAGCATAATTTTTTTTTTTCCAAATTTGTCACTAATAGTATATGAAATTTAAAAGTATCAAGTCCCATTAAAATTCATTTTCAGTCAAATATTGTACGTTCGTGACTCTCTCAAACGATATACCAAAAATCAACTTGTGATATACAGGCTGCGAAAAACAGATTGCTACACATTGTCATTAGAAAAGTGCAAAATCTTCCTTATCTCAAATGGAACACGATATATATGATACATAAGAAGCGACATCAAAGACAACATTGAATATTTCCTATGGTTGAAATTAATAGTTTTTATCAAAAGAGTTTCTTTTTCGGAAAAATACCAATTATTACTATTTCTTTGCCAAAAGATATTGACAAAAATTTCGAGATATTTGAAATCATTGTAAATATTTCAAAACATGTATCTGAATCGGTCTTTAAGTATTGAACAGTGAATGCTCCCTGACTTGAATTACTTTCAGAAAGTACTTAGTAATCACGAGCATTTTATAAATAAAAGTGCTTGGTGCTTGAAATTTTGGAGCACTTTTCAAGAGTGCTGGAAGCACTTTCTGTCAGTGCTCGGCACATTTCTGTTTGGCATATGAAAGGAATGAAATGTCAAAAATTTTACGGAGAGGAGTAAAAAAAATAAGGAAAATGACTTCTTCCAACTCCAGATGAGCTTTTGAACTTGAAAACTGTTGAAGATAAGTCAATTGATTCAGATTGATGAAATTAGAACACTCTCTGAATTTCCAGTCAATCTCTGATTAAATAGCACAACCTAGATGATCAACTCGTCGCGCACGCCTTTAAATTTGTTTGTAAGTGACATCTTCCCTCACCGTTGTTCACAGAAATATTGAGGTTTAATGAAATCGAAATAATGGAAACCCAATATGGAATGGAAACCTGAAATTATGATAGAAGAATCTCCACATGATTTTGAGAACAGCCGATGCCCTAATTGATATGTTTTTTCATAATTCATTAATTTTACTCTTTTTCAGTTCGGTTTCCCTTTCTCGATAGTTAAAACACTGTTAGCTTACATATGAAATGACAAATTTTGATTTCCGGCTTCAAATGGTCCTATACACATTCCACAATGCTTCACCATTGCCTAATAATGAAAACTAACGACAGTTTTACACAAATCAACTAAGAATTTGCCCTTCATTCACGAAAAAACACTCCAATATGCCAAATACGAAAACAAAGAGAAATGTTTTGTAGTTGTTCTATCAAATATCAAATGAAGCGTTATCGTACTGACCAGACTATATCGACAACGAAGAATCTCCGTTCGGTGATGGAAATACTTTGTTACATGCTCCCAACAAGCTGCAATGAACGTTTCAATTGCCTTCTAATTGTTAAACAGGGTGTCCCGAAACTATGGTGCCAAATTGAAACAGAAGATTCCTCTTGAAAAATAAATAGGACTTTCCTAATATTTCTTTTCTCAAATGCCGTCCGTTGCAGAGATACAGGGTGTTGAATATGAAAAAATAAAAGTTATTTTTATTCATAACTTCCACAGTTCTAAAAGTTTCTGAAAAAAAATTTAAGGAATATTTGTGTTCAATATGTGCTTCATTTCGAAAAAGAAAATACATTTTCAGTTGTTACCAGTCGCATACTAGAAGGGCATCATGGTCCCTTTTCTCCCCTATTTTTTACACCACTGGTGAAATCAGTAAAATTAATAAGATTTTGCATTCCCCTTTCAATTTTGAGTAAAAAATGTATACTTTCATAGTTACAAAAAAAAACAACTAAATTTGAAGGTATGCCTTTCTTCAATGGGTGCTCTATTTTTGAAAGAAATCAGTTAGATGTTATTTAGACCAGTAATCAGGATTCTAAAATTCATTTCTGCCGAACAAATATTTCGTTACTATTATGTTTTCATAAAAGCGCAATTATCTTGAAAACGGTTAGTTTTTCCGGATTCAGACAAGCATACATTTTTACTGAAAATTCAATGAGAAATGCGAAAAATATATAATTTTCTTGATTTTATCAGTGGCGTAACAAATAGGGGAGAAAAGGGACCATGATGCCCTTCTTGTACGCCACTGGTAACAACTAAAAATGTGTTTTCTTTCTCGAAATAAAGCACCTATTGAACACAAATACTCTTTAAATTTTTTTTGAGAAATTTTCAGAACTGTGGAAGTTATGATTAAAAATAACTTTTAATTTTTCATATTCAACACCCTGTATCTCTGCAACGAACGATATTTGGGGAAAGAAATATCAGGAAAGTCCTATTTATTTTTCAAGGGGAATCTTCTGTTTCAATTTGGCACCATAGTTTCGGGACACCCTGTATATTCCATCCAAGACAGTATTTTTGGGTTTTCGTTGCCATGAATATACCAGAGAGAAATCAAAATTTTGCTGACATGCTTATTGTACCCTTAAAAAATTGCGACAAGGCAACAATGTCATGATTTGAGGGATTACATTATGACAAGATGTTGCCTTCAGTACTAATTGAGTATTACTCATCTATGTTGTGTTACTTGATCGGAGGAGTCAATCGATATAAAACAAAATTATTCAAAAAATCGAAAAGAGTTCAAAAAAAATCATGAAAAATACAAAAACGCCAAATTCACTTGCAATCCGCACTATATACGCAATATTTCATGCAGATTCTGAAAATAAATGATTTGTTTATGGTCAGATTTAAGGTTTGTCATATAAAAGGAATAGTCAAATATTTCACGAAAAGAAGTAGAAAAAAATAAGGAGGGAAACTACTCCTTCTCACTCCAGATGAACTCTTCAACTCGAAAACGGTTAAAGATAGAGCAATTCTGCGAATCGATTTAGAATTATCAAATTAATATACCCTGTGAATTTCGAGTCAATCGATACAAAACAAAATTATTCAAAAATTCTGAAAAAGTCCAAAGGGGTAGACCCCTAAAGATCATGGAAAATACAAAATCAGCAAATTCACCTGCAATCCGCACTATGAGTATACGCAAAATTTTATGCAGATTCCGAGAATATATGATTTTTTTATGCTCAGATGTAAGGTTTGGGATATAAGAGGAACAGTCAAAAATTTCACGAAAAAATATGGAAGAAATTGACTCCGTCCTCCCTCCAAATGAACCCGATGAATTGAATCAACATAGATAATATTTTCATTTTATGTTCCATTACTGCATGTATGTTAAAAATTTCTAGAGAACATGTGACATGAACAATAGTATATTGTGTATCTAGTAGTAAAAGCAATACATTCCCGGACGACAATGTAAATTGTTGGCCGAGGCGATAAGCCGAGGCCAACAAGCATTGAATTCTGGGAATGTGCTTTTACTACGAGGTACACATACTATTTTTTCTGAAATCGCAATCAGCATTATCATAAATTAAGGAATTATACTTATTGTTTGCGTGCATTCATTTACTGTCTAAAATGTATACAAGCCGTCAAAAATTTTCCCGGATCGTTTACGATACGGGAAAGCATTTTCCCGTACAGTTTAGCGCCGAAAACGGTCCGGGAAAGTTCGTTGCTTAGCAACGGACTAAAATACTAGATTAGCGTATTTTGAGGCCTAAAGTTGCTCCGAGAAAGTAGGCATTCTTGAACGATTTCAGAAAAATTATTTTGTTAAATATTGACCGGTTAACTTTTTGTCACTTATTTTGCAGGAGAATCTATTTTCACAACAGTGAACTCAGGATAGAAAACTATCAGGAAGAGTTTAAAAGAAAGGAAAATAAGGACGCCATGACTTAGGGCACTTTTCGTCAGTCACTCTTCAGCTCTACAACGAACAAAAAGTTATGAGCGACAGGCCCCATTCCTAACAATTCGACGCTGTGTCTATCGTCAATTATGGATTCCGCCTCAAAGGTCATTCACTGAGATTATGGCAAAGAAATAGGAAGAATTCCCATTTTTCAAAAAAAAAATATTTTCAAGGAGAAAATATTGAATCTAACCAAAGGGAGTATTTAATGAAATTTGTGAAGCCTTTGTTGGCGCTTCTTATGGATCGATGATATACATGATGTTCCATTCAAAATGAAGGAGATTTTGCACATTTTTATTTGCAATGTTTGGTAAGCTCTTTCTCGCCCCCTGTATACCGCAGGTCGATTTTAGACATATCGTTTGAGAGACAACCAACGTTAAATATTTGGTCAAAAAATAATTTTAATTTTTAATTAAATGTTATAAGTGAAGAATTTTCTTAAAAAAAAGCTGACAAGCTGAAAATTTCGGAAACCGTTAATATTTTCAAACAAAAATCACGATAGTACCTTTTATTTCCCAAGCAGAAATCGAAAACTCATGAAAAATTGGTTGCTATTAAAAAAAACAACGTCGGGGCCCACTCATAAATAAACTGAATAAACTGTTCAAGCTCAGAAAAAGTATAATTATGCTGATAAAATCATCCATCAATCTATCACCCTAATGGAGATATGAAAGACCGCCCTTGTTGCAGGACCCTGTATAGCTGAAATGTTCGTTCCCTTTGTCAATAATGACATGCTTGTGTCACTCTTTCCAAATATATAAAGATAGTTCCAAATTCCCGAATTCAAACGAGAGAGTCTTTGTATTCGAAATAGCATTCTAGTGTGGTCTGTAATTAGGGAATAACAAAAACTGGTTTATCGCTGGCCTGAAGTATAAAATTCATGATGCGACGATAAGGAAGCTAATGTTTCCTCATAAGTTCAAACCTCTCCATGTGGCCTCCTCTATCACCAGATTTATTTCCGAATGATTTCTACACCTCTACTTAACTGAAACAGTTACCACCGCTCTAGCCAGCTAGAAGTGGGGGACAAACAACTATACAGGGTGTTTCTAAATTCAATACAAATATTCCAAGGGCATATTTCTGGAGTCAAAATAAGACTTTTTTTCCTATAAACATGTGTCCTGAAAATTCACCTCCTCCAATATTCAGGCATAAAAAATGTATAAAAAAAACCGTTGATTTTCAATGGTGGCTTCAATTATACATCAAATGTTTGGTTTTACTGGCCCGTGGTTGTATGGACGCTCTATTTATTTCTTGCTTCAAATATAAGGTACCTAACTCTGATTCAAAGAGGTGAATGAGGGTTGCCTACAGTTTTATAGCCGAACTCTTCTATTTTTGTCAAAAAATAAATTTGAACATCACAGTCATGTTGGCGATGAAAAACCCTAAACCTACCTAACCGCTTTCGAGGACGTTTTATGTCAAATAACATAGAGGTATGTTATAATCACCACGTCATAATCCAAGCTCAGAAAACGGTTTAATTCCAACAAATGTGCATTATTTAAATGATGACGAGATACTTCAATGGAAGGCACTTTTCAAACAAAAATCACGATAGTACCTTTTATTTCCCAAGCAGAAATCGAAAACTCATGAAAAATTGGTTGCTATTAAAAAAAACAACGTCGGGGCTCACTCATAAATAAACTGAATAAACTGTTCAAGCTCAGAAAAAGTATAATTATGCTGATAAAATCATCCATCAATCTATCACCCTAATGGAGATATGAAAGACCGCCCTTGTTGCAGGACCCTGTATAGCTGAAATGTTCGTTCCCTTTGTCAATAATGACATGCTTGTGTCACTCTTTCCAAAGATATAAAGATAGTTCCAAATTCCCGAATTCAAACGAGAGAGTCTTTGTATTCGAAATAGCATTCTAGTGTGGTCTGTAATTAGGGAGCCGGAATGGAAAATTCACTGAAACGAAGTTAGAAGTGCATATATAAGTAGAGTGGTTTGCGGAATGTTGGAAAATACACTGTGGTCTGTTGATTCTACATTCATTTAAGAGGGTTCCATTAGAGTATCACACTGAACACTCCCCGATCATCGTTTCAGAGTTTGGGCGGAAAATGCTTTGTTAATTATCATGCTTGCAGAAGGATATAATCGGTCTTGAACTTAATTAATAACTATGAAGACCGGCCTTTGAAGTTGTTCCAGTTTACTCTGGAGTTTGTTTCCCTAGGAAACACGCAGATATAATTAAATATTCAGAAGAGTCTTCTTGGGCTATTTGTCCACCATCAAATTAACCGCTTCATTTAATTACACTCTCAGAAGCTGCAACTGAGTTGGAAAAAGAATGGAACAATCCAAACTGATTTAATTCCGAACAAGTTGAGAGAAAAGAGGTTCCATAGAGAGGTAGACAACTCAAGTCACTGTTATACACTTCTTATGCAAAAAGTATTTTGGTCAAATTGTCCAAAATTTCAATATGATGTTAACTCGTACTTCTAAACTGAAGTACCGTGGGAACACAAAAATTCTATGCATTGTTTACGAAATACAGAGTGTTGAAGATGTAATATGTCCTTTTCAGGCCATTATTAACTGCACTTTATTGGTGGTAATATCACAATTTTTTATGTATACAGAGAAAATTAAAAGTAAACGTGTATCTGTTATAATCTTTGGATTATGTAAATAAATCAATTCAATTCACCAGTTATACGTGACATGTGGCCACTTGACAAAACGTAAATAACGAATAATATACAATGGTACTCAATTATATACGATACTAATATTTGAAACAATCACAGAAATACCCTGTATAAAGAAAACGGATCGGTTAATTTTCCTGATTTCTCCTCTACCCACAGACGATATATCATATGACCTTTCGTGGAAAATACAGAATTTTTGTATGTCTAATTTTCGTTTGACATAAAAAACCAATATCATCACCTTCCAATTTATGTTTCAAATGAAAATTAACTTTGAAATCTTACCAGTCCGTATAAAATTTAATGTTTCTGTATTGAATATATTTCATAAGAACGGTTGAACTCATAATATACAAAAATTCATTTTATATACAGAGGGGATTGAAAGTATATTTGTCGCCGTTATATTCGCTTCGGATTATGTGATTCAACCAATTCAGAGCACCGATTATAAAGTACCAAGAAATTACTCGAAAAAACGTAAATTTTGAGTAGTACACAGTGTGATTCAAGAATAAACGAAACCAATATTACCAAAAATTACAAAAATACCCTGTGAAAACTGCTGTGTTGATTTTTCTGATTTTTTTCATTTGACATAGAAGATATAATACGAGTTTGTGTATCAAATAGAGAATTTTTCTGTCTAATTTTTATTTAAGGATGAAGATGCTGAAAGATCGTTTATTATTGTTTTGAAGCATATTTGAAATTGATTCCTGACGAAATGTCCCCACATTTTCTCAGATTATGGATATGCAGAATTCCTTCAGAATACGGGATTGGTCCGTACTCAACGAAATAACGATATAGGTATGAAGTTTACACCATGCAAGGCCGCCATCAGTGTTAACATATTCAATGATGCGAACAGTAATACAAGAAAAGTTCTTACAACCGAATTATTGAAAAAGGCCCTTTTTGTAATCGAAGATTTCAACAGATTTTAATGAAGTTTATTGGTATTTGAAACATAAATTGGAAGGCAATGATATTTTTATGTTAAACGAAAACTATACATAGAATAATTCTGTATTTTTCACAAAAGTTCATGTGATTTATCCTCTGTGAAATGATAAGAAATCATAGTCACGTATACTTTCAATCTTCTCTGTATATAAAAAAAATCAATTCAGCCGATCTTATTGGATATATCCAACACAAAAACTTCAATTTTCATACTTATGACGTAAAACTCGGAAAAAGTCATGATTTATCCTGTATATTTTTTAGGAAAGGGTTTAGAAATCATACTGAAAGCGACATTCTACACATTCAACACTCTGTATCTTGTAAACTATACATAGAATTTTTGTGTGCTCATGGTAACTTCTGTTCAGAAGCCCGGGTTCAACTACATATTGAAAATTTGCACAATTTGACCGAAAGATTTTTTGCATAAGATATGTGCGTGGTCCTCTATTATTTTTTGAATAACATTCAGTGCTTGTCTGAAAATTAAGCGAATCAGTGATGATTGTTATTTGAATTGATATTTTATTGACAAAATATTGTGGAAATTATGTTATACATACCAACACCACCATTGCAATTGAAGGAAATATGGAATGATTTACCTGACTTGAATATATTGTTTTGCCTTAGCTCTTTATCAATCATTATCAAATGAATCGCATATTCCAAACTAGCAATATTTTCAATATGAGAAGAATTGTTGGTATCAGATCAGGAAACCTTACGACTCGATCGCTCCTTAAATACCAATAAAGTTATTTCCTGACCGTTCTGACTCAACAAAAGTTTTATCAATACTTTGAGTAGAAGAATGATGATAGTTGATTATCATTTTCGAAGAACCGTATTTTTTATAATCTATGAAAATATAAAGAAACGCGCTTCTATAGTAATATGACTAATAACATAAACTGGTTTATCGCTGGCCTGAAGTATAAAATTCATGATGCGACGATAAGGAAGCTAAAGTTTCCTCATAAGTTCAAACCTCTCCATGTGGCCTCCTCTATCACCAGATTTATTTCCGAATGATTTCTACACCTCTACTTAACTGAAACAGTTACCACCGCTCTAGCCAGCTAGAAGTGGGGGACAAACAACTATACAGGGTGTTTCTAAATTCAATACAAATATTCCAAGGGCATATTTCTGGAGTCAAAATAAGACTTTTTTTCCTATAAACATGTGTCCTGAAAATTCACCTCCTCCAATATTCAGGCATAAAAAATGTATAAAAAAAACCGTTGATTTTCAATGGTGGCTTCAATTATACATCAAATGTTTGGTTTTACTGGCCCGTGGTTGTATGGACGCTCTATTCATTTCTTGCTTCAAATATAAGGTACCTAACTCTGATTCAAAGAGGTGAATGAGGGTTGCCTACAGTTTTATAGCCGAACTCTTCTATTTTTGTCAAAAAATAAATTTGAACATCACAGTCATGTTGGCGATGAAAAACCCTAAACCTACCTAACCGCTTTCGAGGACGTTTTATGTCAAATAACATAGAGGTATGTTATAATCACCACGTCATAATCCAAGCTCAGAAAACGGTTTAATTCCAACAAATGTGCATTATTTAAATGATGACGAGATACTTCAATGGAAGGCACTGGTCATGCTTCATAAACTAGGCTCTTCAAATATCCCGAGAAAAAGTCCAACGGGTTGAAATCTGGTGAGCGGGGGGCCAATGTATTGGACCTGTTCTGCCAATCCTCCGATTCAGTAAGTTTGAATAATTTCGCACAGTTGAACGAATATGAGGTGGATCACCATCGTGCATAAACCATAGAGACTGACGAATGATTGAAGGCACAGAATCTGAATAACTTTTCAAATCTTTTGCAAGAAGTGTAAGTATGTATCGCCATTCATAATTTTCAGGAACAAAATGGTCCACTTATTTAATTTCCCTCTATTCCGGCCCATACATTTAGGCTTAACTGCTCCTGATGACGGTTTTGTCTAATCTTTTGCGGATTTTTTATAGCCCAGACATGAATATTATAGAAATCCACTACTCCATCGCGGCAAAATTTAGCCTTTTCAGTAAAAGGATGCGGGATAAAAAATTGTAATTTTTTGTGTCGAAAATAGAACATTTTGGAAATTAAAACTGTAGGCAACCCTCAGTCACCTCTTTGAATCAGAGTCATCATATTTCAGAAGTAAGAAATGTATAGAGCTTCCAAAAAACCAAGGGCCTGTGAATTTTACGAACATTTGATGCATACCTGTAGTGACAATTAAAAATTTACGATTTTTCACTGGCGATGTCTGTAGCTTTTGGAGGGGGTGAATTTTAGGATACATGTTTATGGGAAAAAAGTCTTATTTTGACCCCAGAAATACGCCCTTGAAATATTAATAATAATAATAAAGGTCTTTATTTTCTTCAACCAGATAAACATCCTATTGAATTTAGCAACACCCTGACTGTGGTCCAGTTGAGTAGGTACTTGTATCTCCATCGCGTGAATATTTTTCTAAATCTGTATTACTTTCTCCCAGATCCTTAACTACGGGTTAATATAGACGTTCTCTTCTGTCCTACTTTTCAGTTTTCATAGTGGGTGATTTGATGAAACTGAATGTGTTTTAAATATTTGTAATATTTGCAGCTCTATCCCCTAGTTCGTAAAGTAAAAAGGATCGAGCACTTCCTATACGACATAGGGTTGCTTTGTTTTTTGTACATTTCCTGTTTGTTCACCTGAGCCGCGGCTAATCTTTTGATGCACACTTTAATTTGTTCTCTGATCGATAAAATCCCCTCAGATCAACAATTGTTGTTTAGTTCCACACGTCGACTTCAAATTGAACATTCAGTTTTATAATTGAAAGAAAAGTCAAGCTCTCACATTCGAAAAGGATACAAGCAAACTAACATGCAGTCTTCAAATGCCCAATTCTCCTTGATTCAAACATAACTGAATGTTGCAGAGGGATCCAGTACATAGAGTAGGTAGTAATAAGTTACATTTTCTATATGTAAATAGTTTTTTTCCATAAAGCGAAGTAATTCCGTAACACGTTTTTTCCTCGTAATGTCGGAACATCTGAGTTAAAAATAAATATTGAATGCATAAATATACTGCAGAAAACATTTAAAAATGGTAGTCAATTTTATAAAACTTCTGGACCATTCGTTTTTCGAATCCCGGCCAACGAGAAGTTCGAAATCAAGCCAAGTTAGCTGTACGATATTGAGAGTAACCTTTTCTGATAAGAAATAACTTGACACGTATTGACAGGTAAGGGCTGCGTCTTCCCCTAGCTCGCACAAGTCTCTGACTTTTGAGGGTTGCCCATAGGGGTGCAACCGATTGACTGGTATAACAATTTTAACAAAAAAAAACAAAAAAAAATTTATTTGAATAGATTGAAATCCAGCAAGGTGTTGAGAATAATAATAAATAGAGTAACTTGGTTCATTTCAAAAACTAGTGTATTAGCAAATATTGTTACAGCTTTCTGTTATGGTTTGAAAAAAATTGAAGTCAGATTAGAGGTGAGAAAGTATATAACTTTTCCTGATATGTGTACAACCACGCGCTTTTCAAGAAGCTTCCACTCGACCTCATGAAACCCGATCAAATCTCTCTGATTTAGATTTGATATAATGGTGATGGATGTGACGAAAATTGCGTTTTACTGTAGTTACACCCGAAATGATTAAAGCAGCATGTGCAAGAAACGAAATGAAATGATTAAGATTTGTGTTACTGAAGGAGTGAATAAATTTAAGCATTGCTTGTTTCACAAACTCTGGGATGACCCTGTAAACAACTTGATGAGTTCGATAGATTGATAGTGAATAATTTATTCACAAATGGTTCCACCTATAATCTTTCGTGATTGATGATTGAAGTGAAGTGTCAAAGTTTTGACATAAATCATCAACTCAATATTCTTCAGTCTGGCTCGATATACTCCATCTCTTTTTGAAATTTATTTGAACGAGTATATGAATGATTTCATACTGAACATGAAATAATCGTCCTGAATATCATTAAAGTTTTCGGGAGTTATTCAGATTATTAATGTTGAAAAGAGAATCTTTCTCAATAGAAAATTTTGTAATATCGAACGGAAAACTATACTTTCTCGCAGATGATTACACGTCTGGTTTTATGAACATCATATTTTCAAGTTGAATGAGATTATGAAATTTTCCTATTGTCTCATCAAATTGTCAAAATATAACCTACTCTCTATATATATAGAACTAAGCAGAAACTAATAGTTGACTATTTGACGTTATCTAAATGATGATACAGACAATGAAGAGGAAGAAGAGTGATATTGAAAAAGTATTCAGGTTATGTTACATGTCAATGAAGGTGGGCGAAAATAAGGGAATTTCAGAACGTAAACATCTGTCGACATCGATTTTATTTCTCTTTCATAGTGATCAGAACTGCACATCAATTGTTTGGTCGATCATGATGCAGCAATGCTCAAACATGAATATGACCAAACAATTGCCAAATAAATAAACAGATTTATTTTTATTCGGCATGCGACAAATCAATTCCATCAAACCCATCGCCGCAAATCCAATTTGCATATTAACGAATAATCTGTCACAGATTCGTGTTCCACGAAATGGATACATTTGTTGTCACGATGAATGATCGAAGTGTAAATGATTTCCAGAATGTAGAAATGCAAAAATATAAATCAAAATATGAGAGCTTTTATTATTCTGATACAGAAACAACAACAAGCTGGATCGTTACTTTTTGAAGTGGTTCATTATTGTGTTGCCCCCGATTAATACTTCACATCCATCCGCCATCTGTCTATTTCTGTTTTACGTATCAGGCAGTACAGCTTTTATTTGCCGTCCGATTTGTAGGACTGGGGATCTCTCTCACGAATCTTTTCCGTAGTTATTTGCTCAAAAACAGTGTTTGAAAACTGTTTTATTAGTACTATAATATGGCATGGCATCACACGTTAAACGGTAAGGACTTCGTCTTCCACAAGTCTCTCGAAGACTTCTGAAAGTTGCTCATTCTCATTAGAGTGCAGTCGGTTGGCGGAAATTTTAGAGCGAACGAACGACCCCGCCCCATCCTTATGTAAAAAGCATTCGGTTATATTTCCTGAATTTTTGGTATATTGTAGATTTTGTCTTCCTCGGCAAATCAGCTGAGTAATTTTCGAGATATAGGGTGTCAAATATATGATATTTGAGATATATTGAGCGTGAATTTGTTCCATAAGAACGTTCGTGAAAAAATAATCAAATAGTTTTTAGAAATATTATAGTATTATTTTCAATAATTTTGACAATCGCCTCTCATTGTAATATTTTCAGAAATTCTTGATCCACATGACCATGAACACTTGGTATTCATACAAGAATCATCGTGTGCCCGGCGAGGCACAAACCCCTCACTTTTTCAAAAAATTTTACATGTTTTGTTCAAGCTTCAATACCTCCAATACCCTCCCACTTTTCTAACCCTCGCGCCGCCCCTGTTTGAGGCAATAGTGGCCTGACTTCTTACTCATGACTCATGATATTCTCAGTAACGAGACAGAAGGTTACATAAGAAACCAGATGGGACACGTGGACAATATCCTTCAAGGATTCATTAAAACATCTTCTGGAGGTACAATTCCCGGGCGGTGTTGACGACGACCTATAGGATCCGCCAATACAGCAGATTCCCCAAAGGGATTGGCAACTGGTGGATACAGTCGTTACCAACGACGGCATAGTTTGGGCAGTGAACGAGTTTAACTCATACAAGGCAGCAGGATATGATGCAATTTTCCCGACAATGCTACAGTGGGGCCTGAAAAATTGTCACTCCAACTTTACTGAAGATATTTTGAGCCAGTATATCGCTGGGCTATGTTTCAAAGGCCTGGAAATAAGCGAGAGTGGTATTTAGTCCAGACTAACACCAGTCCTATTCAAAACGATGGATAAGGATAGATTTCTGGAGAGGTCCTTAACTCAAAATCCCGTACAAAGAAATCAACATGCCTACAGAAAGGAAAGATCAATAGAATCGGTCCTCTACACTGTACTACGAAGGATTGAAATGACATTAGGGTTCAAAAATGTAACGTTAGGTGTGTTCTTCGATGTGGAAGGCTTTCAAAACTGATGTCTACAGGAACGCCTCACTGGATTGTATCATCGCTATCAAGAGGAAAGGTTGAGGTACCCCGGGGGTTACCCAGACTGAAAGCCAAGACCAAGGTATGGTGCCTGGTCACAGACTACTGGATAAACTCACATATGAAAGTTTCGACACACAAGCACACTAGGACGATGGAGTTGTGCTAGTCAGCGAATGATTCATCGGAGTTGTCTGCGACCTTATTGAGGCCGCCTGAAAATTGAGAAATGAGATAATTCCGTTTACCAAATGAAGGAAAAAATAGGTTCAGGTCCCATCATGTTCAGCCAAGAGCTGAAGTTGGACCCATTCCACAATTAGGAATGATTTTGAGGAGATGGGGATAGCAAAAAGGGCCCATGAGGGCCTTCTGGCCTGGCTGCAGTAGCGGCCATCCTACATCTACTACTTCTACTACTACTAGTGAACCTACACAGGTCAAATACATGAGGATGGTCCTGGACTCAATTTTCATGGACGCCGTTGGTAACAATTGAATGGCAACTGAGGAAAGTTGTAGGGAGTATCTAATTGGAGAACCAAGCCAGAGATTATGTGCTGGCTGTATATGGCAGTCGTACGCCCAAAGTTCAAATATAGGTCAGTTTTATGGTGGCCAGGCGCATAGAGCAACACAATAGGCCGAAAGCTTGGTGCAATGGGCACAATGAGAATAACACCAACCAATGTATTGGAGGTACAAGCACTACCGCTGCTTCAAGTCTGGATCAGAAGGCTAGGTAAACGACAGAACGACCATTCGACAGTTCATTCAAAAATCGCGAAGTGGGCGGAACAGGAGTTTTGTATTTCTGCTCTCAGAGTGAAAAGTGCACAAGACAAACTGCGATGGAGAAGAAACCTTTCCGAGTAGAGAACAATGGGAAGAATATAAATGGAGGTTTGCCCATGAAGCCCAATATTTTATACGGACAGTTCGCGTCTGAGGATTCGGGTGCAGGCATCTACCTGGAAGGAAGAGATGTAAGAGGAAACTACGCTTTAGGAACACATACAACAGTTTTTCAAGTTGAAGTGTTCACGATCCTGACTGTAGCAACGAGGCAGGTTGTGAAAGAAGAACATGAACTGACATTTTTTATCTATTCAGATAGTCAGACAGCGCTCTGAGCTATCTGTCATCACAATCCAAACACAGTTGTTCTACAGGAATTCATAGATGCTCTTGAGGAACTTGCAAATTCAGCTGGTATGGTTGCCAGGTCACAGAGAGTTGGTAACCGGAAACGAGGTGGCAGCCAAATTCGCTAGTACCGGTCTTTATGATTGAGCAGAAGAAAAACCGAACGAACTCTAGAGGGATACTACCGGATGCAGGCAGTCTGAAGACTCAGAAGCCGGTTCCAGCAAGTCAAGGATGGCATGGTTTCTAGGGAGAAATCACTAAACAGTAAGTTTTCTTATCGAATTACTGACGGGACCTAAAAAACTGAGCATACACCTATCAAGAATAGGCATAGAAGACAGTCTCACTTGCCGCAAATGAGAAGAAGACGTAAAAATCTCATCTTATTTCCTTGACTAGCGAGGTTGAGATTTGAAATCGTTAGAGTTGAAAAACTACAAGAGGAGGAATTAATTGACCTAGAGTAGATGGACACAAGAAGGTCACGAAATTTTGGGAAGAAAAATCAGTCGTGCAAGCTGAAGGACTTGAAAGTGGCGATCATACTTCAATAACCATGTATGACCTTAGTAGTGCATTTGACTGTATCTCACATGACCTACTGCTGGATAAATTGAACTGCTATGGAATAAGAGGTGCGATATTAAACTTTTTTTTTAGATCTTACCTCACTGTATTTTAAAGAAGTCTTCAAAATATAGAAATGTCGACTACATCGTGCCCCAGGGCTCTGTGCTGGAGTCACTGCTTTCTATCCTGTTTTCTGCGGATGAGTTCACTTTAATTCAACCCCACAAACAGATATCCGGACTCATCGAAACGACAGACAGAAATGAAAAGAATGCCAACATGTGGTTCACAGCGAATGATCCAAATCCCAATAAGGGAAACAGAAAAGTTTATATATGTTAGTTATGACAGCCTCATATTGAGCAAAAAATTATCCACCTAGCTGTTATTGCTGCGACGCCTCAAAAGTTCCGTGAACTTTCCTACTTCATTATCATCATACCCATGCTTTATTTCATTCCCATTTGAGTTATCGAATTATTTTATGGGGAAATTCGCACTCTATTAGGGCCTTCCGTCTCCAGAAACGTGTTAGCTGATTCAATTCTTCGTGCCGGGAAAATTTTAGGATAATATGTCTTATCTTCGTTTATTTGTATCAGAGTGTACTAGAGATACACGAAAGAGAAAGTGGAATTGATGAAAACCATTGATACCAGAATTACTCGACTAGAAGATGCTGACCACTTGAGACTTCCAAGGTTGAATCTGGCAGTCGCAGAACGTGATTTACGTAATTATCTATTTTAAAAGATAAATAAAAAGGCATTTTGAAAGTTTTCATTACTACTCGGGGAACGAATACTTAGACTTTGCTATGTCCACTTTCTATAAATGATTTTCGATGGTTTCATACAGTTTTTAACGAACAATACCGTTTTGAAAGTATTGTTGCTTTTCTTTATATACTCTTTAAATGTTTTGTAGTGTTTTTTTTTTGTTTCACTATGTAATCATTTTCAACTGAGAATCTCAACTCACATTAGGTACCTTATTTGCTACAAATCTTCATATTTGACATAACGAAGCTAAATAAACGATTTGATTTAGAGAAGGGCATGTCTAGCTATGATAGCGGCCAACCCTCACTTACTACCATATAAATATAAATATAAATTCTCGAAATATCAGCGAATGGATTCCTACAACTATAGTGATGTCATTTCAAATAATCATTTCCTCCGAATGCATATAGAAATGTTTTCAAGCGTACTGAAAAGTCTTTTTGTGTCCAAATGTTTATCGAGTTCGTTCGGGAATATCCCCTTGGATTTCCTCTCGTGTCATTTCGATACTGAAACGCATGTGTTACAGAGTATTCAGAATGATGTAGGTTCATTGTAATGACGAACAATATGCGACTGAATGAAGGGATGAAACAATGAATATCCTCATATTTCCGACGTTTTGCCTTTTTTGTTGAAATGATATTGTACTCCATAAGGTCATATCTCTAAAGTCTAGATGGCCGCAATTCTAACCATACATTATATCATATGTTTCATATCCTCTTCATTCTATTAAATATTTCTAAATAACATAATTAAATCCCATAAAAATAGTTCTAATAAAATATTAAAGCAAGTTTTATATCATTACCTATAAAAAACAATTGTAATAGAGTAAAGTCGCCGATTGTGGCATAGTGGAGTAAATGCGGAATACCAGGACTTTGACTAAACTGTAATCGCCATCTGTATTCCAGTAGCCTTATTATATACTATTTATATTCCAGTCTGTATTCCTAACCTCAAATATTAATCAAATCGTTTATTTATGTAGGTGCTACTTTTTATGGTTAGAGCGTAAAAGTACTAAAAGTTTTGTTGTGACTGCTTTTCAAATATATAAGGTGAGGTCATATAATGAATGTATGCAGCTAAGCTATACTGAATATTCAACCTATAAGATGTTTATAACTTTGTTACAATTGTTTGAACTCATATGTTAAAGGGCCGTTATTGTAGAATACTAAAGTGGGCTCGAAATTGGAATATTATGTTGGAATATTGTTTTTGTACCAGTTTTAAAATAAATACACTCTTATTTTCGTTTCTTTTGATTTTTCATTGCTAAAACCAAGTTATATTTTTTATTCTTCATTGAAATATCCTATTCCACATCAGGGTATAGTGGTACCTATTCCACATTACTCTATAATTTTTTCAATTTCGTGAAGTCACCTTTTCAGCATTTGTTTAATTTTAAAATATGTGCTTCATTTAATTATTAATAAATAAGAGCCCTTACGTTAACAACCCCATAGCCTATATATACCAAAAAAATCAGAAATTGAAATGGTTAGTTTTATATTTTTCTTCAATTAAAATAAAAGGGTATTCCACAATCAGCGACTTTACTCTACAAAAAATGTAAACTCTTTACGATTTCATGTAATCTCCACACTTTTAAGTTTTTACATTTACTTAGATTTAAGAAAAAATAAATAAAAACTTATTCTAATTTTCGTCCCTCCGCAGATGATGTCTTTTAATGGATTGAGCTGAGAATTTTTTTGTCGGACGTTCCCCTCTTGACTCACAACCATTTATCTCCTCCTGAATTTTATCACATGAATTTAGCAAGACATTATGTACTTGCGTTTCTCTAAAAGCTGACAATGATGAAAACCCATGCAACAGGTATTTTCATCTGAAAGTATCTAACAGATAACCATTACTGCACTAGACGACCGTTGACTTATATATGTTAGATACTTTTCTACAAAAACTACTCTCCTAGATGAAATTATGATTCGATTTGAATGGGGGGACACCTGCGTACTGGTCATGGTGTTACAAAACGGTTTCTCAGGGGTGTTTTTAGGTTTCGTGTTGGGCTCTCAGTAGAAGAAAAAACGCAGAGAAACTGATGATGGTTTTATTTCGCCAGCCGAGAATGTAACCACGAGTAATTACTTAGAGCCTCACTCAAAGCACTAGAACATGGTTCGCTCTAAAGGGAAAGAAAACCCAGGCTGAACCTTGAAGAGATGTTTTCACTTCCCAGCGAGTCAAGAACATTTAAAAAAAAAACAAATGAAGGTAGAGATCTATACGTGAGCACGTTGTCCCCCGATACCAATAAACGATAGGCAACCCGCGTCGACGGCGTTCATTGGGTTGTCTATCCCATGGACGAATTGTAACATATATTTTGATTTATAGAACCCAGTGGCGACGACCGGTGTCGTCCGACCAAAAGGTACAGACCCGACTGACAAAACTTACTGTTAAATTTGGCATCTCTACAATGGTTCTTGCTACTTCATCAACGAAGGCTATGAATTCCTAAGATAAACACTGAAGTTTGCATCCAGTGCCATCTCTAGGTTCGAAACAGCATTCTGACTATAAAATACCATGATTTCTTGCGATGTGAGATGCAGATGTATTTAGGATAATCCAGTAGAACATTCAAAGCAGTTTTTTATTGATTGCAGTTTTCAGTCGGCCAGACCTTGAACGAATCATTATACAACCGATTTCATCATTCATTATTCACTATTCTGGAAACCAGAACATCATCTGCTTATTAGATGCTGTTAATTATCATAATCATTGAAAGAATTACCCAGTTCATATAAGTTTTTGATTACCATACCCAGTCAATAATAATATCTTGATTCGTTCTGGTTTTGAAAGATCGAAATTGATAAGTTTCTTTCAAAACAATTACACCACTTCATATGAATAATAATTACTAAAATAGACATCATAGGTACATGCTATTTAAAAAGTTCAAATGGGCGATGGTACGCAAACAACTGATGTTGATGATTATAAATTTGTTTCAGCTCCAAAAAATACCCAACAATCTGCAACTTCAAAATAATAAATTCATCAAAAATTATTCATATCTTATAAACGGTGAGAGGTAGGTATAGGACACAGTCAATAAAACTGATTCAAATAGGATATTTGAATTCGAAAATAAGATAATATATAGGATGTCCCATTTAAAAGAATCGAGTTTCAGTCATTTTCATAATTCCCCGATAAGAAGTTACTTCTAAGCTTCCCTGTATGATGAAACTGAGGTATAGTTCATCGACAGAATACCTAATGGCCTTATGCAGCTATGATCCAAATTTCAGTATTTTGTAAATTTGCATTTGTAAATTATCTGGGAAAGTTGCAAGGAATTTTGCAAGGATTCCAAAAATTATGTTATATACGGAGTGTTCCATTTGAAATAACAAAGTAGCTACTACTTTCTGATACAATTGGGAACACTATATTGATGAAAATATTTCAGACGGGTGCAGCATGTTTGATTATCCATGCCCACGAATTTTTAAAATGATCTGTCTTTCCGTTCTCCAGAAACGTCTAATATGCCATCGAATGTCGAATACCCTGTATATCTCATTTGTGTATAAAGTTTGCCTTCACAAAATTGAGATAAGTTTTGCTTGTTTTGATAACAAATTTGCTACTGAGAAATAGAATCGAACCGATGGAATCTATATGTGAGTGGAAATAAGTAGGTACGCCCTTATGTCACATGACGATCTTGCAATATTAGCTTAAGCACAGCATCGATGTGTTCTGGATCGATTGCCGATTTTGGTCGACCTTCACGAAATTCGTCCTATAGCGTAGTGCGACCACGATTGAATTCGGAAAACCAGCGAAACACGGTATATATATAGATTGAGATGGTGTTTCATCACCAAAAGTCGAAGTGATCGGACACTGCTGTTGGTTCAATCCACGTCAAAAGTCATTTAACATCATCGCAGGAAAATGTTCACGATTCATTTCCATTTTTGGAATGATGAATGTTTCAAGTTTGTGTGAACAACACAAAGAGCACTCCTATGGCATTACATTGAATATGTTCACTATAAAAAATATAAGACTGCACGATAACAATGTTAGTTTGACATATTCGCATTAGTTTTACATGCTATATCTCAAAACTAAAGTATCAATTTTCGTACAACCAGTTGGCTGCTACTTACATATTGTTCATTTTGTTTCATAACGTAAAACAGGGGCTAATTGTTCAAGAAAGATGTGAATTTGTGGTATAACATGAATGGAGTGAATTTCACGGTTTGCCGAATATTCCGTATACCGGATATCAGTTGATATATTATCGAAAGGCGCCTAGTCTACTCCGTAAACCGTAATCAATTATGAATTATTCAGCTGGGTATAATAAATACCAGGGAGTAAATAGAGCGCGAACGTATTATTCCTCGAATAATGAATAAGGTTTCCGAAAAAAAAAATCCTTCTTTCATTGGGAAGCCCCTGGTTCATTTTTCTTCGTTCGACTGAAGAGTGAGATTAATATTCCAAACAATCTCATTATAATATGTGCAAATCAAACTCTCAAGCAAAATATCTATTCGAATTATACGGCTTGTTCCTTGACGTGAACAGCTTGAGACTCGCTCCGGAAGATGATTGGTCCTTTTATGCTCTTCTGTAACACGTAGTCGATCACTGAGTTCGACGAAATGAAGATATAGAGTATTTCACCATTGAATGCTGATCCTAAAGAGCGATAATCATTGGATAATTTCAAGAAAATTTGTTTATATGCACATGAGGGCCGTGGTGATCGTGATCACAGGGGCGTGGGTTTGATTTTTTTTTCATACCTACAGATGCAACTGAAATTAGGCAAATCTTCAAAGAAATTGAAAATACAAACTTTTCCGGCTGGGATGACATGACCATAAAGATATTCTCCAATTTACCCGATTCCGCTCTTACTGCTCTGGCGGAAGCTATAAATGCAAGCTTTACCTACATTGGGAATATTTCCTGCACGCTTTATTATTCCCTTACACGAAGGTGGTGACACCAACAATCCTGCTAACTTCACCCTATTTCTATGCTACCTACCCTCGTTAAAATCATAGAAAAACTTGTGAAGAAAAGAATTATGTTGTTTCTAAATAAAAATAATATTATTAGTTCCAGTCAGTTTGGGTTTCAAAGCTCAAAAAGTACGGGAGATGCTACATTTCATCTGTTAGAAGATGAATCTATCTACGTCTTAATAATCGAGAAATAGCAGCAGCACTTTTTTGTGATCTTTCTAAAGCATTTGATTGTGAGGATCATGAAATCCTGCTGCAAAAGCTGGAAGTATATGGCCTTAGAAATGTATCTTCGAGATGGTTCAGATCATACCTATCAGATCGTACTCAAAAAGTCACACTCCATGGCAACATATCACATCTCCAGACAGTAACTCGTGGAGTTCCACAATGGTCGGTTCTCGGCCCAATTCTCTTCTTGCTATATATCAACGATCTATCTTGCATTGATATATCTGCGGAAATAACTCAATTTACAGAAGACACTACATTATTTTGGCATAGCAATAATGAAATGCAACTGCAGCAAAGCATTAGCCAAAATAAACAAAAAATAAAAGAATGGTGTGATGCTAACCTTTTATCATTCAACAACGCAAATTTTCCAAGGTACTCAATTAATTGAAAACAAGGAGTCTGCAAAATTTTTAGTATTGCAAATACAATACAACAATTTGGATTTTGCAAATCATATAAATAATCTTTGTAAAAAAACTTCTTGAGGTTGCTTTGCTGTCAGATTATCATCACATGAACTGGGCACTATTGCGGCCAAAAATGTGTACTTTGCTCTGATTGATTCAAATTTGCGATACGGTATATGTTTTTGGGGAACATCTTGCCAATATTTATTTGATAGGGTATTTGTATTGCAAAAAAGAGGAGTTAGAAATATGTGTAAAGCCGGATTCAGGGACTCGTGTAGGTCCTTATTCAAAGAACATAATATCTTGACCTTGCCTTGCATTCTTATTTTGGATATGGTAAGTATGCTTAATGCAAAAAAATATCTACATTATCTCGACGTCATACCAGAAATGCGTTCAATATGTGTTTACCAATTCCAATGTCTTCGAAAATTAAGAGATCGTTCATTTACAACGGCTAAAAAATGTTTAATCACTTCAGATGAAATTAAAGGTTAAACCACTAAATTTAAAAAATCACCTAAAAAGCTTTTGATATCGAAGGCCTATTATTCATTGGACGAATTCTTCTCAGATAGGCATATCGGCATATAATTTTAAATAATTTTAAAATGTGACTATTTATAATAGGTATATTTTATATTTTTTATATATTTTATATGTTTACTTAATTTTTTTTGTTCAATAACGTGATTGTGACGCTATATGTATTTTTTCCTATTTACATTGTTTTTTACATATTTACTTTTAAGTACTCGCTTTGTCAACAAAGATTGATTTTTTCCGACAATAAAGCATATTTTGATTTGATTTGATTGATTCCCAGCATGGTCACTGGTCTCGTGCATGCCATCACACGTTAAAAGGTAAGGGTTACGTCTTCCCTAGCTTACACCTGACTTCTGAGGGTTGCTCGTAAGGGTGTAGCTGGTTAAGAATGTCCCTTCCAGGGATTTGAGCCTCTTGCATAAGAGTGGTGGGCATTCGCAAAGCAGATGTTCTGCAGTTTCTGCGAAGTTCTCGCAGTAGCGGAAACTATCATTCTCTGACTTACCAATCTTTTTTGAGTGAGTGAGTAGTCCCGTTATTAATTTCAAGTCTTTTTTGTCCAACTCGAGAAGCTGTTCAGCTTTCCTTGGCGATAGGCTCACTAGCCTTTTCACTAGTCTTTTTCCTGGCACTTTATTCTAGTGAACTTTAAATTCATCGAATTCCCAGTATCGAAAATCTTCTTTTAAATGGGCCGGGAATTGGTGTGTTTGTCTCTTCTTTGACATGTCAAAACAAAGAATTGAAAAATGAATTGCTTTGTGAAACTTTTATACCGCCACCTCCCGGACCAAAAGGTTTTGCATACCAATCACCTAAGTTATCGAGTTGAAATATCGGGAGTATAAGCTTATGCTTTCTTTTAAATACTACAAACTCATCAAATACCAACTATTTAAAACAAAAAAATAGCAGTGGATCTTCTTCAAGAAATATGTAACACACTGAGTACTTATATACATGCATGTCGATATAAACACCATTTCATGTATGTATTCCAAATTCCCTTATCTAACCATCATCAATATTAATTTTTTTGATTCAGCATTAATATTAATTTTTCAGCAAGCATCTCGGGGAACTTCCGCATTCCCATTATACGTATTATAAGCACAGAGCCAGCAAGCTGGAGATACCCCCCAAAGAGTAGCACTTAAACAGCTCTAGGGTGGATCCAGGAACGGCTTTAAATTTTCGTCTCTCCAAAAAGATATAAAAATCGGAAATGGGTCCCGATTCCTCCCTACAATGTTTGAAACGGTCAATAATGCTGGAAAGATGCAGTGTTGAGAAGAAAAGGGGGTATTTCGACCCAAAATTACTTGATTGTCATCTTACTCTCTAAAAGACTTCTTGGATTTTATGTTGAATTTTATTTTATTGATTTCTTCTATTTCCAGATTCATATGCCAAAAAAATATTCTGTAACATTGAGGGAATCAACGGGGAGAGACTGAGAGTATGTGAGATAATGTATTATTTTGAATAAGAGTAGATTTTATGGTTACCTACTTTATCATATAGGGTGTTGATTGAGTATGTAGACAAACTTCGAGGAGTGATTCTTCATTCAATGATGAAAATAATGTTAACGAAATAACTGAAATTTCCTATGAATAAAGAAGGGTTTAGAAAAGGTGTTGAAATTTATAAGTCAGAGCAACTGCTGAAGATGGCCACCGCCAACTTGATGAATACGTTTGTGCGCCTCACCATAGACTGGCGGACACGCTCAAAAATTCCAGTAATGTTTCTTATACTAAGGACTCGCATGATTCCTGCAAGCGAGTCCATAGATCTTCACTTCGAACTGGAATGTGTACACTGATGATTTTAGAAGTCCCCAGTTTATTCATATTGGGTGACCTTGGTGGCTAAGGCTATGATCCACCACGCCAGATCTAGCAATCGGCATAATTTTTTTCCGAATACTGGAGTGCAATCAAGCTGAATTGTTCGGAAGCGCCATCATTCAGAGACCAAATTCAATGATCACCATTGAGTCTAGAAGGCAGGAAATGAGATCAACGAGAAAATTGCCTACAATTCAGTATCATTTCCACTAGTATGGATAGAGAAGGTAAAATGGAACTAGTTCTGAGGTAATATAACTCAGAGGGTGTGATACACTTCGGCGAAACTGTCCAAAAGTTATTACAGAATTGATGACGTGGGTTATGTGGTTCAGTAAATAGTTATCAAATAAGTGGATCATCTGGACAGAAATGTTATCTGAACCTGTTGCATTACTTTTAATCTTGTTTATGTATTTCTTGGCAGAGTGCGCAGTTACGGTAAAGAGTAAAAACTGATTCTCAAACTCTTCTTGTTCTTTACAGCGGTCTAGTAGGGAAATCTGGTGAGCAGACCTACCAGGCTGCAATATTGTGTTTAAATGTGAATTGATACGAAATATTAGAATCACGTCAGTCTTTGAGTTCTTCAACATCGGAACTGATAGTTTTATGAAGGTTTTCTGTACTTTTCTCGCTCCACAGTAAGGTTATATAAACGGTGAATAACCCTACAACTAGAAACAGAGCTCAGCCATTCACATACAAATGCTCCAACTGTGAACAAACTAGTCACAAACGTTCAGAATGCAGAAGGAAATATAATCTGAGGACAGAAGTGATGAATCCGTATGGCAGAAGAGTTGGACGATTCGATAGGAAAGAGGTAGAAACAGTACCCAGCATGAAAGTAAGCAACACAGCCATCCATAGGTACTACAGAAATCCCTCCAACTGAGGCCCGAACTTCGTTTGAAGCCAAAGAATGTTTCATCATGAAATATCATTGATATTGATCGTACTTCATTAAATAGAATGCTTCCTGTAACCAAATGTTTATCGAAACGGGTGACTATCTGCATATTAGTTTCAGGATTCCGAAAAAGAGCTCATTGCATTATTCAGATACCTGTTAATTGGCAAAAACCAAGCGACCGCCAAATCGGTACCTATTAACTATACACCGGCTCTGGAAATTTCTTCATTGATGAATAATGCATGAAGTTTACCGTTTCACGTAACGGGTCCGGACTAATTTATTGTGAGATTGTGAGTTATTAGGGAGCCCGAAACTCCGGAACCACTCCGGCTGCCAGCAAGCTCGTTGTAACGCGTGCTTTTCTACCACTACCGGCGGCGTCTTTTTGGGCTATTTCTCGCCATATTTGCACATATGACGCATCCGGAAAGTTTGTGCAACATTGAAATCGAAATTGCGCGCTTTAATAATCGTATTTTATCAATATTGAATAGTAATTGGGGCGGATTACATAACAAATATTACAACCGGAAAAGATATTCCATTTTCTACGTTTTGATTACAACTAGAGGCACTTGAACGTGCGCTTTGTCCAAAATTACAATTAATATCAATATGGAAGTGGGTAACCAAATATTTGTTATCAAATTATGGTGTGTGGTCCAACATAAATGAAAAATAGGTTGAAGCTGATGAAATGGTTCAGATTCGATTTTTGTAAGAAAGTATGAACTATTAATTTAATCAAAACAAACTTTGTGTGCACTTCTTTTGACTCAAAATCTGTATTTGGAGGTGTTGTAGATGAAAATACCAAAAATGCTGAGGTCTGAGAGGCGTGCTAACTACAGGACTCCGCGAAAAAAGGTTTTTCAATGAAATTATTTACTCATCTTGATATTGGTTGATCGTAGCAAAACGTTTTGATTTACAAAATTGAAGAAGACACAATTTGGAATGAAAATTTCATATCCATTTTCTTCCTATTCTTTTCTGTTTTTATGTTATTGAAAATAGTTATTTTTTCTTAAAGTCATTTTCACACCACGTTTTTCTGTACCAAAGTATTAGAGCAAAAGTGGGAACAATTTGAAGAGCATGAAATTTTTCTAAAATCACTATTATAGAATTCATAAATATCTACTCCGTATAGGTGCAAAGTTTGTCCGTAATTTTTTCGCTATTTGGTTCTGTTTCTCCGCGTACCTCTCCTCTACTTAACAGATTTTGATACGGGATTCATTGGTTTTCACAAACGGTTCGTTCGTACAATAAATACATTCTCATTGAATTTTTGTATGAAAGGTAAAATTCAATGATTTGTGATAAAAAACTTGTTTTTAGGCGCTTAAATAGCTAGTGCTGGCTATACCCTAAGCAATACAACAAAATAATATGCTTAAGGATTGTAGTTCTTCGAAGAACCTCGAGAAAAGTTCGCTATGATATAATATGTCTAACTTCTAAGGTTGATATCAAAGCTATAAACTCCAAATCGATCGAACACTGCTTTTTGAGATAGGCGAAGCTGGTCTAAAGATTATTATATTCAACTCATCGGTAAGTGTAAGGTAGTTCGATAACTTCAATTTTTAAAACTTTGAGGAAACACCCTCTATTAATAAAATTCATTATTCAAATAAACTAGTTCTATTTCGTCTCATTAGATATAGCCTTCAATGTTTCAAAACGAATATTATCGAGACGATTTATTATTTTTCAATTACTTGATTACTTCATGAACCTCGTTTTCGTCAATGTCACGAAGATACAGAACACTTTTCGGAATCGAAATTTTTTTCCTAGGGTGCTTTTTTGACTTGTTCTCAGGAATTTACAACTTTCTAAAGCCCTGCACGGTTCTTTCGGAAAAAGATTTCCAGTCGAATTTTCAAAAAATTTTGTATTATGTAGTTTATGACTTCCTGATCAAATATCTCCGTGGGTACGAGTTCTAATAGAGATTTTTCGAAATACAGGGTTGTTATTCACTTATATAAAATCAATAATGTGCCTGTTATTTTTTTACACCAGTTAAGGA